>JBBPUO010000059.1:66722-85033 GCA_038094755.1 Caloboletus firmus | reverse complement strand
GTACTCACAAATCAGCATGGAAGTATCTATATGTATAGTGTCAAATTACCTGGAAGAATGCAAATTATCTCCAGTATCTGACCCACAATGGCACATCCATGTGGGAAATGCAATCAATAGCCAGAGAACAGCCCTGCTTGATTCTTGCTGGTGATATGTTATAAGTCTTACAATATGAATGTATTGAAGGAACCTGCACCATGAGAGGGACCCCTTCAACAGGGGAATGAGGTGCATTGTTTACTTGTTGTGCTGACAGGCAATGAGCTATTACAACATGGTACATAATAATCAGAAAAAATACACACTGAGTTTGCCTCGTTTGGATTTGCAGAACCCTGTCCCCTCAGACGAGGACTTTTGCTCGGATCTACTTTGAAAAATCGCCACCAACAGATCTACATGTATTCAATGCCATCAGGTTACAGCTCTCCGATCACCCTCTCCAGAATCCATTCCCTAGAAATTGCATCAAGCAGGACAGCAGGCACCTTCACTTGCCCAGGCCCAGCATTCGTCCGCTCTGCCCTCCACTGACGATATTCCGCAAAAGTGCTCGGCCTCACAATGCGTACACTGGGGTACCGCGCGGCAGCTGTCTCAAGCTGGCTTTGGAATGCAGCATTAGCAGCTGCAAGACCCTCGGCCAACCTCAAAGGAGCAAGGTGTGCATTCGGACCTGTGGTTAACCCCATTAGAAAATCTCTTGTCAATAGAAACTGATTTGACAGACCAAGTGTTCCGGCTAGCTCGACAAAGTACCCCACAGTCTGGGTGCTTTGGCGATAGTCAGGAACCGTTGTAAACTCATGTACCTGCATGACGTCTGGACTGACAGATCGGATGGCTAGCGTGAGGTGAGTATCAGTCATCGACATGCCTCTGAATCGAATCATCAAACTACGAGTAATGCCAAAGAACGTCCTCTCAGACTGCACACGGGGACAAAAACGAGGAGCATACTTTCTTCTGCCGGAAATGCCAAAAACTGGCGAGCCGTCGTTCCCATCGAAGCCTATGACATTAATGACATCGCCCAGCCGATAACGCCACAAGCCGTCGTTGGTGGTCAGCACAATCTCGTACTGCCTACCCACCTCCAATTCCCACTTGAAAGAATATCAATGAGCGGCCCTAATCGTAAAGGAGAGAGATGAAGATGAGAGTGACTGCCTGAACAAGGCTTTCATGAGATTCCTCCATGCTGACATCCAAAAATTCAACGAGATCGCTGCTTCGAAGAATAAATGTGTCAAGATCATCTGGTCGACAGGGACCAGCAAGTGAGGATTCTGATGAACCGTAACCATGTGTACGAATAGTGATGGTCGGCCCAACGATCGACTTCACCTAGACATATTCCTAATAAATATCGTGGCAATGGGAAAAGGCGGGTTTCTCATGCCTCTGGAACCACCGTGGCGAAGGTGCCACTGCATATGAATGACATTGTTTTGAGTTTTGGCCAAACACGTGCGACCCATCCTTCACACGAGAATGGAGGTCCAATTTCACCGAGTTCCGCGGCACGGTCCGGATTTGCATGCAGGTGAGCCTGTTCAACCTAAGCTTTGCTTGTACTACTCATTGATCGATGTGTGACTTACTTGAAGGTGAGATTGAACTTCACGCACGCCTGGCAGATCAGGTACTTCGCCATTCCTGATGGAGGATAGCAGCATATCCCACTCCTCGTCTATGTGTCGTACCAGATCGTAGAATAGAGTCGAGAACGTGGTGTGAAGATAATCAAGGTCCCGGCAGACGAGAGCGAAGAGTGCGTGTATCACTAGAAACGATTTAAGATGTTTAATCACGCTCGCTGCGAATGGCGCGACGAAACCGGGCACTATGATGTAATCGATTAGAGCGCGCCAACAGCAAGCATGTTCAACTTCACCCACTGATCAAGGACATCCGACTGCCATCATCATCGATATTACTCCACCCTTGCAATGCGCGAATCAGGCCAGCTGAAGCGATGCAGACAGGAATCTTTTCCACCACTGAGCCAGGTTCACGCTCTACTTCCTTAACTTCCTTGTAACCAAGAAAGGATACCGCGGCCGTTGATCCTGGGAAGTTGGAGTATCCATCAGGCAGAAAATGAAGGTACTTCGGAAAGAGCTTTGGTTCCCTTCCAGAGGTTGCACTTGATATAGCCAGGAATGAGGGAAGACCCGGCGCAAAGATGTTCTCGAGCTCAGCTTCCTCGCATGGGCGCTTGTCGAATGCAGCCATGAATGGCTTGTATGAGTCGTAATCACTGAGCGGGACAAAACCCCGGAAATTTTCTATGAACAGCGTATCCGAAACAGAGCCGTGGCTTGAAATAGCATTGCGAAATTCAGCTAGGGAAGGGGTTCTAGACACATACTGTGTATTGAAGTTAGCCCGAATGACCCTTAAGAGAAGTGAGTTGGCCCGCTCGATCGCGGTTGATCGGAGCTCTGGTGTCAGAGACCGGCGGAGGTTTGGGTCCATAGCAGAGGAGAAGTGGGTATCTGTCGGACTTATCACACATTACTCAGGACGCTATAAGAACTTGTTCTGATGTCGTAAGGTGCATGCGATATGCGGAAAAGAAGCAGTGAGAAGACTTCATAATAAGCAGATAGGCTGGTGATTATTTACACCTGGCCAGCGGCAGAGGCACTGCAGTGATTCTGGCATTGTTACGTCTACCGACGGTTTGTCTCTTGGACCGTCGGGCTTGGTCGAGTGCAGTGATCGAGAATACTTGCTACTAGACTGTAGTAGAGGCTGCACACATCCATTGAGACAGAGCGCCAGAGATGGGTATGGGCCAGTAGCACTGAGTCAGCCTTGACTCCATCGACAGCGGTATTGCTATCCCTGCGAGGGAATGTGCCTGGGAGAGGACGCCAATCAGCACTGGCTCCGCCATCCTGAGAGGAGCCTTAGTGGCACTTACGGGAAACCTATTGTATTATGGCAGAGGAGGACAACAGTCAAACAGCGGTAGGTGAAAATGCGGCAGTTGCTTCTAGTAGTGAGTTCTGTCGACTCAATATCGGGGCAGTCCGAGCGTGGTAAAAAGTTAACTAGTCTGGTGACAACAGACTCAAAGCCGAACGTACTTGTGGCAAAACGGAACGCCCGGGGTGCCGTCAAGGTCACCCTGAGTATCCCTCGTCGCCGAACTGGCACCTCTCGTCAGGAGACAGACGGATCACGTTGGTAGGCCTTCTTGCAACATGCAATACTCGAGTCAACCAGCCGCTACTTTCAAGCATATCGTCATTAGGGGCTACGAAAACATTGCCACTGAACTCGCGACTTTCCCAGTCCCTGATGGACACTTGCTCTGCTGTTTAAAAGTCTTTCGCCCAGGAGCGATCTGCACAGCCTCACATCGTCGTTGGTGCTTGCAACTGCCATGCACAGCGACAATGTCAAGTACTGTCAACTGATTCTGACCATGCACGTCGAAGTGAAGTACATCCAAATCGACAAAGAAAATCTGAAAAGAAAAAGCAGTGAAACATTCAGAGGTGGATCAGAATTTAAATTCGTGTTCCACATCGAAGATCGAATCTGGCAGAAGACGAGGAAGATGAGGAAGACACGATTATGTGAAGTTTAAGCAGTACGTACACAAACGGCTCGGATGCATCAGCCAGAGTCAAAGCTATGCTCAATCGTCGTCGTCCACGCGGAGCAAGCGCTAACTGAAGGGATGACTGAATTACCATAGGTCACCGGTCAATTGCGTGCCTCCCACCGTAACTGCGCTCAACTTTCCATCGAGAAATGCATCTCATTCATGGTAAAATATAGACCGACTAGGTGCTCCGACTTTCGACCGACCCGCGCCAGAAATAATGACTTGACAAAACTTACACTTTGCTTACCTCCCTGTCAAGCGAATCTCTAACCACCGCAGAGGTGGGAATGTCACTGCGGCAAATGCAGCTGCGAGCTACGCATTACAAAACGCGTCAATGATATGGGGAGACATCGAGAGAGGTGCCGCACCTCGAAACCGAGATCTGCCCCGTATGTCGCACCGGCCATCCTTCCAATAGGCCCTGTATACCACACTTGGGACATTCCGATCACTGCTCCAGCTATTCCGAAACAGGACGTCAACATGCCTGCTATACCGATTGGAAGTCTGCAAGCGAAGAAGGAAAAGGGAAACAACCATACAAGAATAGGACATCAGGATGCCGTTGAGACGGCCACGTAGAACAAGAGGCACGTACTTGGATGGGTTATCCCAATCTGCCAGGTTATATCCTCCCAGCCGACCCCCTTCCCGTCGAAACAGGTAATGTTCCTCTACAACGATGACGATAAAGAATGCTATCCAGTAACTCAATATGGACAAAAAGTTGCTGAGGATAGCACTGAAATGCTCCCGTCCGGCAACACCGGCAACGGTATAGACGACGAAAACGACGAACACCCAGAGGAAACGTGGGACCATGGCAAAGGGACGACCGAGCGCCTGTATGGCCAAGGCTGCCGAATATGTATTGGGAATGTTGTTGGAACTGCATTGTGGACATGTAAGCACGATAGTCGGTCAACAGGAGAAAGACGCACATAGCACTGAGCGCCAACATTACCAGCAGAAACCTTCCTCCGCCTCCCCAAGGTGATAACACCTGAGCGATCAATGCACCGGTGTTCCCACTTGAACCGAAAGCAGCAACATAGGCGGGATCAGTGATTGTCATCAACGTAGCCCCCAGTGTCACGGCGAATGTTATCGGAAGGTACAAACCGAAGAACGTCAATATGAACACGCGCCAAGGATTCGTATCGACGGGTAACCGAACATTGTAGTCAGCAGCAATCGGTGCCCAGCCTGCGACCGAGGCGAAGATGATCGCACCAAAGCTGAGAATGTCGGCGCTGAGCGCTCTTCCGGTATCTTCCAATGGTTTTTGGGCGTTCACGTCATATCCAGCCTTGCTACCGAGTCCATACAGACAGCACATGATGAAAAATGTGATCATCCACGCGTAACGCTCGTAAACGTGGACCATGTTGTAGCCGACAAAACAAGGGATGAGACAGCAGACACCAATGATGATGATGCCGACGACGAGGGGAAGTGTATTTGCATTGATCGAAGCAAGCGTCTCGCCACCAAGGATGACGGCTGTTGTGGCAAAGCCAAGTCTAAAAGCTGAGTATCAACTGAGTCTGGGGGCAGGCATGGAAGAGAAAACGTACTGGGTGAGGATATTTAGGACAGAATAGAATGCGCCACCCATGTACCCTGAACTATAACGTGCGATAATCATCGTGCGCAACCCAGTCCGTGGACCTAGCGTGGCAATAAAAGCTGTGGGTACACCGCCGAGAATAGCAAAGCAGAGGGTAGTTGCGACGGTGTGACTAGTCTAGGTCTGAGTACAAGGTGATATAGGTAATCGGGGACGCACGGTAGGGTAAGAGTGAATACGTATTGACCCAATACACCTACAGGTATTGTCGTAAGTACCATGTTGACGGACCTATTCCACTAGTGAGGTATGGATCGAAATCGGGAGAGGGAACATACCACCACATAAATAGGCTATAAATGATGATCAGCACAACCTCGGATACGGCTGAATGTCGGGGAAACGGAC
Source organism: Caloboletus firmus (assembly GCA_038094755.1). NCBI lineage: Eukaryota > Fungi > Basidiomycota > Agaricomycetes > Boletales > Boletaceae > Caloboletus > Caloboletus firmus. The sequence goes on along the minus strand of JBBPUO010000059.1, from coordinate 79,424 downwards.
TTGTTCCAAAAGTTTTTGGTGCCCCTCTGGTCTTCTGGCACACGCTCTACGCCTCGTGCTTCAACACCACTGTTGAAGAGTTTGGAGAGAAGAGGGCCAAAAACACCAAAACGTTTTGCAATTACTTGATCTGGGGCATCCTCGACTGCGTACATCTCGGTGTCTCCTCCGTCGACACCTTTTTCCTTGTCATTGGACCGGTGAGTGCAGGCCATAAACATGCTGAGGGCACGAGAGAGGACGCAGTGAGACAGAAAGACACACGGGTGTAGTAAGCTGAACGAATAAGGGTAGTAATGATCGCACGCTAAGCATCGGGAGCAGAACCGTTATCAGATCGTTATATCCGCATGGTGTAAGTGAACGTATACTTATTTCGAGCTGCCAGTGGGGGTTGTGCGGCAAGGCACATGAACTAAAATGTCGGCATGAGCACGTTGCATTCAAAGTCATCATGGCGTATTCATCGCAGGCCAAAGAACTTGAAAACTTTGATTAAACCAGCATCTGAATGTGAAGGAGATTGTACAGTACGAGCAGCTTGCTTGTACCAAGGTGTCTGACTGTAAAAAACGTGCCAGATGGGGATGGGATGTGTGAGAACAACTTCTAAATCCATCATATGACACAGTGCATATCAAGGCTCAGGCTGGCAGAACCACGTCAGTGTGGAATTCTATACCTTCCAAAATGCTTACGAGCACCCCGTTGCGCAGGCCACAAGGTACGCGACTCCAGCGAATAATTGAAAGGTTATTCGAGCTTGAGTTACAAGTCCTTCCAGGTGCCTGACCTACGCTTGTGAAGTTAAGTTCAAAGTGTTGTGTTCCATGCGACCTAACACCAAAATTTGAATGTCTTTGGTACATGTGCCACCACATACACGCCAACGGGCGTTTTTGACCGAAGGCTGCTACAACGCAGTCGCGTTACCGAGGGGACCAATATCGGAAGATTGGCACCACACCCCGCAGCGCGTCCCCGTTGAAGTAAGCCATTCATCCCGGATTTAGAATAGCTTTGAAATTTGGACGCAGCAGTACTCTAAAAGGACTTGAACAACAGAGATGAATGGAAAATCGGACCAAGTGGGGACCTAATGAGAACTCTATGTACGGCACGACCGACTCATCCGTGTGCATGGCTGCGACTATTGTCCGCCCAGAACAGGATCCTTCAGACTGACAACTCAACAAGCCAGTCCATCTTGTCCCGCACCCCATCTCGTTGTTGTGCCAAAGGTAGCGATTTTGTAGGCACATTCGCCATGGACACCGCTTGCGCGTCTTGTTCTGCACGCATCTTGTCCAACAAGGGTCAGCATATTTTCGTCGCGGTCGGGAACTATAGAGGCATCCCAGCACATGGTGCATACGATTGCGAGGTCGTTCGGCATCGGGAGTGGCGACCAACCTCGAACTCGTATGTGCGTGCCACGGGTCAAGTCTGGTAGGTAAAAAAACTATATTCTTTCTTCTCTTTGCAGTGCAAGGCTTCGTGATCATATGGGTAATGAGTAATGGTGCAGTGGTGAACCACGAGTTGAGGCTGTTCAACTCTTGCTGTATCGTACCGCAGAGTCATTTTGTTAGAAATTCAAGTCCCAAGGATACTCCCTACGTTTGCTGTAAAAAGGCTGGCAAATGATGGTAATTCGGGCTACAGGAGCCCGCCACAGTGGCGGAAGAGATAACACATATAAAGCATGGCTCGCCTGTAATCACGATGGCTTAGTCGGACACGCGGAACCTCCACTGGCTTGAGCAAGCAGAACCTAGTACGGTCTCGAGAGTAGCACAAACATCCCACAGCTATCGGCACACCTAAGCCCACCAAACAAAGGAGAGAGATAGACAGATGCGTTTCACCACCGCCGCGATTGTGACCAACATTCTCGAGCTCGCGATGGCTGCGTACGCCAGCCCAGACGCAGACTTTGTTCGAGGAAACAAGATGAACAAGGGAGATAGGGAAGGTCGTAGCAAGTGCGGTCCGTTAACTCGCAAACAGAGTCAGTGGCGCCCGCATATGGTGTATTACTTCGGTAGCATAGGCCCGAGGCCGCTCGACGGGTAAGGTGAGGTGGTGTCTTTGTTTTATCGTCTATCGCGGTCTGAACTCGATTTTTTTTGGCAACTTGAAGAAGATGGATTCAACGATACCTTGATAGTTCTTCGAGGGGTGGGCAAGGATAGATTTGGAATTCTTAATCGCATCGTCTGACAAGACTAAGGGAGAGGGGCCCCGGAGCCAAAAAAACCTTGGACGGATCACGTACATTCCCAAGTCATGACCGTAGAGAATCTAGAGTCAAGGGAGTAGGCCGATTATGAGGCACTTGATCACCAAAGATGTCATTGAACTGCTGAGAGTAATTGTTTCTTACAAGCATTCGTTGCAAACATCGTCCCAGCTTCGCTCACGATGAGACATGATGCAATCGAGGAGATCAAGGTGTTGTATTCTTTGCATAATGAGGTGTTCGAACACCGGAAATGAACCACTCACATCGATTGACCTCTAGCCTTGCAGATATATGAGGTGACCTGAGGGGTCGAAAAGGAAATCCGGTGATACTGCGAAGGCCGTCCCAACATTCCACCTATCCAGACACCTTGCAATCTGGGGATGTAAAAAAAGTGGAACGTACCAGAGAACGTGGTTATGAAACCAAAGGGGTATACTCCTATTTCTTATCGCGCGAAGTTGGGCGGGCGACAGGCGATAAGTAATTGACTGGAATATGAGCAGACTATTGTCAAACCCGAGATGTACGCGATGTCACAGTCTCGTGGATAACAACAACCACGTGTGTTTCAGATACTCAACGAGTAATTTTTGAACTCACTTTGCTCAGCTTAACTATATGGCTGTGACCGAAAACGCAATTGATGTGCAAGCTCGGTTGAGACGGTGCCTCCTGATGTCTTGCAGCAGTCCGACTCTGATAAGGAGCGACTCGCCGAATCCAGGGTAGTGGAGGCGGGAATTGCGACGTGATCTGGCACGCGATCAGGTGTGAGGGATCACGACTGGGTACACTGGAAATCCAAGGTGCGTCTACCACGGTTGAAAGCCACGAGTACTGATGACGGCGAATTGCAGTGAAAGATGCTCCCTCGAAGCGATTTAATGCGCCCGGAATACGACAGTCGATCTCTCCGAGAGTAAGTAGTATCAGTTGGTAGGCGCTAGAACTCACCGCATAAGACAATTGGATGAGAACAGCATCGGGACAAGTAAGTAATGTTTCCTAAGAGATGGACTCACAACTTATGGAGATCTCTTTTACAATGAATACGGAGGGAGGTAATCTTGCTAGGCGAGTGGATTCGGTGACGGATGATAGGTATTACTATCAACGCCGCGATTGCAGATCCGTAAAGTCGTGTGGATCTTTCGTGCACGGACGGTGGCGGAAGACACCGCTCAGACACGTGACAACACGATCACTGGTAAATGTTTTAGATTTGTCACATTTCCGCTCTCCCGCTCGTATGGACCGACACTTTCAACTGAATCGAGATCATCAGAATATAGTATTTGCTATATTAGTAGGTGGGCCAAAGCTCGGGCTTTTGGGCCAAGCCAAGCCCGTAAACCATTCAAAGGGAGGTTGGTGACGTGCCGAATCATTCTGAAGCTATACTCCCCAGTTCCAGATGTTGCCAGGGTATGACATGGCTCGGTCATGATGCGGCAGTTCCAACGTTTCATTTGCGACTATCGAGCATGCATGACAGGTTGTCCGCCACGGGGCACAGTAAGTTTTGACCTCCGAGACTGCTGCAGCGACGGCGTCGGTTTGCACTTGTGGCGCTATACCCCGGGCTCCTGTTATTTTGTGGTGAGTCAGTTGACTCAAGACGTTTCAGCCGGCTGCTAGCTCCTACTACATCACTCGGGCATCTGACATGAATGACCCAGCTCTCACCTATATGTGACCAAGATGCACAAGTCGAGACTCTGAGTTATCAGATTCACTCGTACTTATGGGCATAAAAAAGGCAGTCGAAAGCACTCACATTCCTTGGGGAGATTGGTATCCAGCATAGTGCTTCGGTGCAAGCATCTTACAAACAAACGAGCCTAAGCATAGATGCGGTTAGTTAGTTAGAACGCACATGCGATAGAGCCCCTAGGTGGCAGGGTAGTGCAACATTCCCACCGCGAGACAAGTGTATGGCATCTATGCACGGGGTAAAAATAGGAGCCGAGACTGGCATATCCATGATATCCTCCAGCGTGCAGCGCTCGCAATGGATAGAAAAAGTCAGAGACCGTGTCATGTGGGGAGTAGCTACAATCGTGTCTGTGTCCTGTGAGCCAATAGTTCTCGTCCGACGAGGGAACGAAATTCCAAGTCTGAGGTTTGTTCGCAGTGGGCATTTGTGAGACCGGGTAGAGTATGTTCTGCATGCATTTTTCTAAGCGTGTAAACTAGCGACAGCCTCCATCCTAGTAATTGTCCATAGGAGGCTGGCATGGGTGTGGTAGTTGTCCCGAAGAAAGCGGTTTGCTAATGATCGATGAATCATCAAAGGGAATGAGGGAGGATAGCGTACGGTAGTATAGCCGACTGCATAAAAAAGCGAAATGTACTTTTTTTTTTGCACTAACCAGTGTTCACATAATATTTTGTGATTTGTTCTCGTCCAACTGATGGTCCCGCCGGTGGCTTCGGCATTGCCTGCTTGGGCCTAGACAGGCTCGGAAATCACGTCCATACAGTATCTGCGGGGTAGACTGGCATATTGATCGACCATTTAAATTGCATTATTCTCCGCCTTGGAGTTGACGTTGAGACATGAGGTTGCTTGCGGTGGTCACAGACATGTTCCGACGTAATCGTAGTGATCACCGCCAGTGTGAGTGATGAGGCGTCGCGGCCGGGGTCAACCACATCCACCTTCCGGTCAATTATGTAATTGGCGGCCGCATGCCTATCGCACCACGGTTGTCCGCTTAGCAGCTGTCGCTGCGAGCAAAGTAATTGGGGCACCGGCTCCCACAGCCCGACCTCTTCATGCCTGGGAAAATAACCATTGGACACCTTCTCGTGAGTTCCGAGTCAAGCCTCTCTGGCTCTAGCTCGGCACTATAACAAATGTTCGTAGCGTACCAGAGGGAGCGTACTAATCCGAACTGGTCAGTGGCAACTGGAACATCAACCAGAAAAAATCGGCACCGCTTAGTAGATATTGCTGATGATCTGAAGGTCGAAATCGGGATCATAACAATCGTGCCTGCGGTTCCGACATACAGAATGCCGAATCTCGGATGTTCGATGACCAGGCTCGAAAAGGGGCTAAATGCCTTATCACAACCGCCAACCTATGCGCGACCCAAGGTATTTAAATCCCAGGAGAGACCATTGAATCCCCACGAACCTGGGAGTTCTCGATAGTACCATCTATCCCTACTATCATTTCGAACCTTGCAATCATGTCGCTTCGATTTAGCTTCACATTCTCGAACATCTTCTTGACTGCACTCCTCGTCCTCTTGACATGGACGTCACTGGCACAGGGCGCCGGTGAGTAGTTCAGACTGCCTCTACCGTTCGTAATACTGATGCTCAGGCTGAACTGCAGTGATTCATCGCGTTATCTCACCCGCAAGGCGTGACCCTAGTGAAGAGGTTCATGCCTCTAGAGTTAATATTCGTATGTCGGTCAGAGTTGACTGCAAAACTGCCCCCAATAACGCGCGAATTTCAGCAAAGGACGACATCTGAGGAGGGATGGCATTATTTCTATAGCAGAGTTAGAAGGAAACATTTTCGTTCGAAGAAATGGGACAGTCGGAGGCCCTCATGACGATTTTTATACACTAGCTACGCGCATCACAAGTAAGTAGTTTGCCTGACAGGAGTGCGCACAACTCATCCACAGCAGAGCCTGAAGGAAACATTCTCATTCGAAGAAATGGGACAGTCGGAGGCCCTCATGACGATTTTTATACACTAGCTACGCGCGTCACGAGTGAGGAGTAGTTTTCCCGACAGGTTGCGGAGACTGAGAAGAATGAGTAGGCCTTGAATCAATGACTGATGTCCCGCAAATTCGTATATTATAGCCTTTTCCATCAACACTTGTTAATCACTATTTACATTACATCGTTTTCATTGAATTCGTATTCCTACTAGCAAACATATTTTACACTAACGTTTACCTTAAACTTACTTTGACATTGTAGTCCACTACCATGAATGTTTCTCATTTTATGGCGTGATCGTGCTTCACACAGACAACTAATCGAGCTTGAAAGGCACTCTGGGCCATCTAGTACAGATAAACGACGCGCATACTCAGCGCTTAGCGTTGGTTGGGTATCTGTGTCCTACCACCCTGAAACAGCGGGCCAACGTGTGCACTGATGCCCACAGGTGGTGTCCAGACTCAAAAACGCTCATTTGGAATTTATCAGCTCCGCGATATTTACTTGCACGGTATAAGTCTACCTCATTCGTAATGACATTCATGGCAGCAGTATTCGCAGTTAGTCTGGTGACTGGACTATTTACCGGTGGACCATCTTTCCTGCAATTTGCACTCCCGCAGCCCGGGCGAGAATCTGAAATGAATACCCTGGGATGGCTAGGTGACCTACTCGCAAGATCGGTAGAGACAACACTCCCATTTCTGCCATCTGTATCTCCGCTTTCTATGGGGATACTGAACCGGATGAAGGAAGGTTGCCTGAGGCTGGTGTCGACTCGACACCAGCCTCAGGCAACACGCATCGATCGCACATTTCGACGCTGCTGTATTGCTTGTCGGAGATTAGAAACAGTGACTTAGCGACTGTATAGCCACCAAATGCCTTTTTTTTTGGACAAGTGGTATTATTAGTATGCCATTTTCGCTACAAAAGAGTTCTCCCAACCACTGAGGTGAGTACAGACATTCTAGAGCCACTTACATTAGTACTGACTACGTACAGTATGTACTTAATATTCAACATTGGCCTCTCCTGCGTTTGGGAGTTACCTATGTAGATCTTTATTATCTTCATTGGTGAGTCTGTTACCTTGTCGATGTATGCTTCTCACGGTATGCAGCGGTGCTCGTCGAGTTGTGGTATTCAGAATATTTTCCTCTCCCCATACAGGCAAGGGAAGGCCAAAACCTGGGTCTCTCGGAATGTAACACCAACGCTTTACGCCGCGCAAGCGCTGTTCACCCAACCATTGCAGTTCAACTCGAATATTCATCTTCCTCATGACACACTGAAGACTTCAAGAGAGTCAGGCATCAATATAATCGCTTACTCTCCACTTGGAAGAGGTTTGTTGGCTGGTAGATATACTTCCTCTCGAGGACGACGATATCCAGAACCTCTTTGCAAAAAATGATTGTACGTCTGTCTTTTTCTCCTTGTCCTCACTCGGTCACTCGACGAGTGGTTTTTTTTTGTGCAGAGTGAAGCTACCATATGCCGAACTATCTTAGTGCTGATGCAAGGGTCTGGTTAACGTGATGCTTGCGGTCGACCCTGTCAAGTGGATAACCCTCCCCGAGATCCTCATTATCCTTTCTATACGACTGAACTCATACCTCTTCCCTCTTCCACCATCTCCTGGTCTGGTCCTCGGTATGCTCTCGTCGCCGGCTATGCCTGCAGAGATGTTGTATTTTGAGATCATTGAGGGATTGGACCGGATTGAGGAAGATGACGTCGACGAGTTGTCGTCGAGAATGTCTACGGAGGGATGACTGTGTTCAAGGAAATGGGGTCAAGGTGGCTTATGCTATTGCGTGTTAAGCCCAGGGCTAGAAGAGACCGTAAGCATTGTCATGTTGCGCTCAGGTGGATTCCAGCTGATGATGTCTGGTGGCAGAATTCAAAGAACAAGAGCGTGATCCAGTTCCATTCTAACTTCTTAGGAGCGGATGGTATCATGACATCCAAGTTTGCTTCCACCCTAGCGACACGGATGGCGAAGCGTGCCAACTCTGGTATCAATGCGATGATTGCAGGTTGCGAGAACACCTTTCAAATGTTGAAGACTTCATTCTTTGGAGGGTGTTATCCCTTGAGTCGGGTCCACCATCTGTCGCATGATGAATGTTATGCCGACCATCAGTAAGTCCGAGCTCATGAGACTCCAGTTAAGTAGTTCACGGATCTGAGACACAGTAAAATCCATCTCTCACTGCTGTGTCTTGGTTGGGTAAAGCATTCACAGTAGGGCTCGCGTGACAGCATCGTCGCAATACCCCATTCTCAAAAAAATCGAAGTTTACACCTACAACGTTTGGATACCCCGATAAATGGGGTGAAGGGGATGGCGCGTGTCCCGCGACTTGGATCGTCATGCAGGCAGATCCAAGGACACCGCCCGGTGCCTCTGAATGGTCTATTGCTCCGCCACGAACCATGGCATCGATCGGGTCGGTTGACAAAAAAAGGTTGTTCCACCTGCGTCCTTGTTCTCGCCCAAACTATATCCAAGGCTTGAAGTAAACCGTTGGGATAAATCGACAGTCGTGCTGATCATCCTGTACACTTCTTGACGACCCGCCTCGTTCGTAAACACTACTCGATATATTTTCATTTCGTCGTCATTCTCTGGGTACATGTCACCAATCTGTTAATCCATTGCAATGCCCCATTCCTCCGTCGACACGGCAAAGCTCGTTCAATATATCGCTCCCACATGCGCGACATTTCATGCAGAGAATTGGGTGAACCATTCCCTGATTCCACGTGCACTTTCCTCCTTTGCCCAACCTGTTGCAACATACAAATGGTCACCGTCCGAAAAAGTAAGTGTCAAGATATAAGCGAGAAAGAGAGACGCACGCTCATGGGGTACATTCAGGTCGCTGCGGACTGCGAATCCGTGGGAGACGCTCGAAAACACTTGGAGAAAGTAGCTCGATTTGTTGCGTGCCAAGATATCTTCCGCGCGTCGTCGCGCCTCGACCGGAAACAGAAAGTCATCCTCTGTTACCAAAACGAGAGGGGCAGGGAGGTTAGCTCAACCATTAGTGTGTACGGAAGGGGGGGGAGAAGCATCGGTTCGACAACGCCCACCTGCACAGGATAGGAGGAGGGGACCTGTCAAAACGTTGGAATGAGCCCCGAGGAGATGGGAAAGGAAGATGGATGGCATGGGAACGTACGGGTGATCTTTTCAAAATGGCTCTCCTCAAGGAAGGCAGGGTGTACGATCGCACCTATGAGGACGCGCACGTATTGAGTGGTATAAAAAGGGCGGCACGGAGAACACATTACCTGCGACGATGAACCCCTCTGCCGCTAGATCCAGTACGAACGGTGCGCCGAAACAGTAACCTGGGGAGGACGTTTACGTTTGTTCAGCGTGCGTCAATCACTCGATGAGTGGAAGGGGATATAAGGCACGTACCGACTGCGGTGTACTTTGTCGCCTCGGTGCCTAGGAGGAAAAAAAGAGGATGATGGGCATTTCGGAGGGAGGAATGGTACGTTTCCGGGGGCGAAGAACATACCATATTTCTCTTTGACGGCGTCCAACCACTTCGGGAAGGCCTCGTTCGCAGGGGTACGTGCTTCTTCAATCCAAGCAAACACGTCGCGACCCTCGGGCAAGTCCTGAACGGGTAATCCAAAGAAGTAGTCCGGACCAAGTACGATGAATCCTGGCGTCACCCCCACCAACGGTCAGTACATTCGAAGGTCCCTAACGACTGGTGAACGAGAGCGCACCCCACGAAGCAAAATAGTCTTGCAATAACTTATTGTTGATGAACAGAGGTCCCCAGATGTCTGCGAGGAACAACAGGACTTTCTTGTGTGGTCCGGACGTCGCACCTGCACGCGGTTCTGCGATGTAAGTGTTGAGCCCGCCAAGCGGTTCGATCCGTCCTTCAGGCGTGCCTGTGTGTTTGACGCCGGTGCAGCAGCATGAGCTAGGGGGGCCTGCGAGCGTCGTCGACATGGTGAGAATATATTTGGGGTGTCTATCTCTAAATAATGACGAGACCAACTACTTTTATATCGACGACCGCACTTAGTGACGGGACGCGGGACATTATTGCTCATGCCCAATGCTCATTACCAAGACCAGCTTTGGAGTGACCCTCATGACTCGCTGAATGGGGGGAACAGTCATCATAATCGCGAACGCGACGCGCCAAGTATGCCACCTACACGCCCTTTCCCGGACCAAGATACGTACGTGCATTCCCACCTCTGATATCTTGCCAAGTGTGGTGTCTGGAACAATCATCGCCATGGGGCTTGCTGCGCAACTTAGGTTCGTTATCTACATCATGTGTCAAGGACTTGACTCAGTGGAAGCGCAGCAATCACGGACGCAGTGCGGAGATAGGTACTATTATTTGATCGCGGGCATCGACGGTGATGGTGGGTTGCAAGTCGGAACTTTTGCGCCCGCCCCCCTTTTTTCCGAGGTTCGGACTTTGGACTACGACTAGGCTGGGCAAAGAGCTTCATTGGCACCTGCGTTTTCTCCTACGATCGCACCTTCCAAAGTACTGTCGTGACCATGCAGCAGGCCATTGTCAACAGGTACCTGATGCAAGTCAAAGAGACGGTCGTGAATTTGTCACAACAAGCCAACGTTCCACTGACGTGCACGGAGAGATCCGGGCTCTTCCCGGAGTACACTGGTTCCATCAATGACGCAACGTTCACCTCAAGAGCTCCAGTCGCTCACCAACGGACCATCACGGACCCTGGACATCATTATGAACCTTGCTCCTAGGTTCATGTCCATATTCAATACCCATCATCGTCGCATTGCAATGATTTTCATCACCCACTCGCACCCAAAAGCTCGTATAGTTCTCCCAAGGCTCTCATTTGATCACAGATCGGACATGGTGCATGAACGTCAGATGGAATACGAATCGCGCTCTGTGAGTGTCTGCAACCTGGGCTTGAGGCGTCAGTCCCGCACGAGTGTGTGTAGCGTGCCAGGTGGTTGATCAACTTGGTGGTGAGCATTCAACGCGCTCACGAACAAGTTAATCAGACCCCGGTGGTTCCCGCTGCTTGCACTGGGGATTCCGCAACTGGGCAACTCAAAGTTAAGTTGATGCTGGTTCGGCGCTGCTAGGGATGTATCGCATCCACCAACTAGCTATTTCACGACCGGGCTTGCATCGTTACTACCGGCGCCTCCAGTCTGCTCTAGACATGGCGGTTCGAAGGCCACAACCGGCACATTTGCTGTGTGTATAAGACGACTTTGCCAAGGACTCGGACAACGTTGGAAAACGTACAGGTGTAACAAGTACTATGATACAGGAGTACTCGCGACTTGAAGCTCTGTAAGTATCATTTCGAATACCAGAAGGCGAACGCGACGTTCCTCACGTCGGACAGCGTCACTGATTTCATTGCGACCGCATCGCATCTCATTCGTCAAATACAACACCGTCACTACTCACCTATATATATATACATACAAACCGCCTCGATACACTTACATTATGATCATGGTCTCTATACACGATACTTTACCAATCAGGTGCCTCATTCTTTCGCTTTTCCGAACCTAACTGTTCTCGCACGTGCACAACAAAAGGTTCACGCCAAGAATCGTGCGAGCCACTCTTTGATCCCACGAACACTTTCCTCCTTTGCCCAACCTGTTACATGGCACAAAACGGACATCGTCCGAAAAGTCAACTCAGGAAGCACCGAGACGTAGACGAGAAAAGAGGTAGGGGGGAGAGAGAAGATACGCACGCTCATGGGGCACGCTTGGGTCGCCTCGGACCGCGAATCCGTGAGAGACGCCCGAGAACACTTGGAAAAAGTGGCTGGATTTGTTGCGCACCAAGATGTCCTCTGCACGTCGTCGCGCCTCGACCGGAAACATAACGTCGTCCTCTGTTGTTAAAACGAGGGGAAGAGGTTACCTCAATTATAGTGACATAGTGTGTGGTTAACGACGCGCACCTGCACAGGACAGGAGGAAGGGTCCTGACGTTGTGCTGGTGAGCGGGAAGAAAAAAGGGTGGTCGGATAGGATGGGAACGTACGGATGTTCTTCTCAAAATGGCTTTCCTCGAGGAAAGTAGGATGTGCAATCGCACCTACGAGGACGCGCACGCGTCATGGTTGGGGAGGGCATGAAAAAGGGAGAAAGGCAAAATCATGATGGAACACTTTACCTGCGACGATTGACCCCTCTGCAGCCAAATCCATCACAAACGGCGCGCCAAAACAGTATCCTGGAGAACACGAGCGACGTTCGTGTTTGTTCAGCATGTGTCGGTTACTCAGTGAGTGGAAGAGGTTATACGGCATGTACCGACTGCGGTGTACTTTGTCGTCTCAGCGCCTAGTAGGAAGGACGAACGACGACGAGCATTTCGGAGGGATGGGGCGGGACGAGACGGTTCCGAGGGTGGAGGATCTTACCATACGTCGCTTTGACTGCATCGAACCACTTTCGGGAGACCTCGATCGCGGCAGCGAGTGCCTCATGAAACCAAGCAACCTTGTCACGATCCGCGGGCAAGTCCTGGATGTGCACTCCAAACAAATAGTCCGGTCCGAGTACGGTGGATCCTGAGGGCCCCCGCGGTCAGCATGTCAGCACAACGCACGCGACCAAACGACTGGTGAACATGAACGCACCCCACGAGGCGAAATAGTCTTGCAACAACTTGTTGTTAATGAACAGGGGTCCCCAGACGTCTGCGAAGAACAAGGGGACTTTCTTGTGTGGTCCGGACG
>JBBPUO010000059.1:51952-66624 GCA_038094755.1 Caloboletus firmus | reverse complement strand
GTCACACTTGCAGGCGGCTCTGCGTTTAGGTGTCGAGCCTGCCAAGTGGTTCGATCGATCCTTCAGGCGTGCCTGTGTGTTTGATGCCAGTCCAGCAGCATGAGCTAGGAGGGCCTGCGAGCAGTGTTGACATGGTAGGAATAGATTTGGGGTGTCGATCTGCAAATAACGAGGGAACCAACCTCCTTTATCTCGATAACCCCCTATTCATGATGCATATTACGAGGTTCAACGTTCCAATTTTGATCCCGACCCGCTGAAACGTGAAACAGAAATTATTGATAAGCGTGCGCGCAAAGTGCCACGTCACCTGCACGCCTGTGTCGAGGTACGTGTTTTCCCGACTCTAATAACTTGCCGAATGTGAAATGGTCATCACCACGGAGTGTGCTGTGCAAAGTCGTCACATGTACGCCACTGCCGAGATTTAACCAGCCACCTTTTCTGATGGCTATGATGGTAGTCAGATACATCCCGCTCTGGCCGGTTGCGTTACAGTCAACAACACGCCTATCGTACATCTCGACGATGATGATGATAACATGTGTTCCATCAAGTGTGTGTCCGAATAGGCATGACTACGCCGCAAACCTGTCAAACCAGTGCAAGAATCCACGCGCGCACTCCTCTTTCGCAAAGCCTGTAGAAAGAGTGGCTCAGAGGTGAGTGAATGCATGCGTTGCAAAAAGGGAGGACGCACGCTGAGCATCGTCGGCGGGATCAGCACGTGTGCCGAACCCATGCGGAGCGCCACTGAAGATTTGGAAGTAATAGTGCGCCTTGTTCTTGACGAGAATGTCTTCTGCCTGGCGACGCGCTTCGGCGGGGAAGGCATGGTCGATTTCTGGGACGTGTATTCAGTTCCTGCTTGGATAGAGTTGACGAAACAAATGTGAGGAACCCTAACCTCCACAGCTAAAGGCGATGGGCGCTGAGAAAGGAGTATCAAGTATGTCGTTCCGAAATGAGCGCTTTCACTGACCCACACAGTTTTCGACGAGGTCTGCTTTGAGCTTTTTTGTCGCACGATCATACATGTCGGAGGGATGTGCAACAGCGCCTGAGGTGGATGAGACGTGGGAAAGGGAGAAGACCCGAGGAAAGCAGGCTCACCCGCTGCGAGGTTGAACGTCGGATCGTTTGCGAGGGCGAAGACGTACGGGGCCCCGAAACAGTACCCTGGAGAAGCCGGAGCGATGTGAGGAAAACGACGAGGAAACGAGAGATGGCATACCGACTGCAAAGTACTTGACGTCAGTCGTACCTAACCGAATCCAAGGTCAGCACATGCGACAGAGCGTGGGAGGGGGTCTCTGACCATAGCGTTGTCTGACTGCCTCGACCCACCTTGGGGTGTGCTCGCGTGCTTGAGCGGCGACCTTGTCGCGCCAGATTTCGCGGACGAAGCCAGGCTGTTTCATGAGTATCTCGAACCTGTCGCCCAGGAAATAGTCGATTCCGAGGACGGTGTATCCTAAGTAGATGTAAATAGTGTTGGCTGCATGGAAGGAAATGTGGTCACCATTGGACGCAAACCAGTCCTGGACGAGCTGGCTGTTGATGTAGAGCGGACCGAATACGTCAGCAAAGTAGAGCAAGATCTTCTTCTGCCCCGGTTGGGCTGCGGTGGCGGGCTCAGCGATGTACGTTGTGATTCCAGCAACAGACTCTGTGCGACCTCGTGGGGTACCGGTGTGAGGGACGGTCTTGAAGCAGTCGTCGTAGGACATGATGATCGATTGGAGGAGTGGCTGTGTCGAGATTGCACTCTTCTCCGTTTCACCATGGCCGACAATGAAATACACATCAACGTCAAGGGTATCTCGACTTTCCCTCCCTTTCTTTCTCTCTCCCGTTCATCCCCTCCCCACCAGGTCCGAGCGAGCTCAAGATCCAGATATCGATCAGCCTAGACAAGACCGTCCTCGACCTCAAGCGTGCCATCGCAGAAAAGTCGGATGTCGAGGCAGATCGACAGAGACTGATCTACTCAGGTCCGTGTCCCAACATTCACACCGCCAGACCCCGACTCTGACCCTCACCCAGGCAGAGTGCTCAAGGTACTCTCGTTGTGTCCATGTCCCACTCATCTAATCGCTTCTCGCTTTACACAGGATGAAGACTCATTATCCGTGTACAAGATCCAGTCGTCACATACCATCCACATGGTCAAAGGCACCGCACGCACGACCGCCCCCGCTTCTACCTCCTCATCCGCCCCACCACAGCAAATCCCCACAATGCAGGCCGGCCAGAACCCCTCCGACCCGCTCACCCTCCTCAACGGCTACATGGGCCACGGTCTCATGGCTGGATTCAACCCATTCTCAGACATGGGTGTAAACCAGAACGATCCCAACATGGTTCGTATCTCTGCCGTGCATAGCGGGTGTACCATACACGGTCGACTAACATCTCCACGCAGTTTCAAAACATGATGGACTCACCACAGTTCCTGCAGCAAATGTCGTCTCTCATGTCTAACCCCGCCATCCTCGACCAGATTATCGCGCTCAACCCACAACTTGCGGAAATGGCACCCCAAATCCGGCAGATTCTCCAAAGCGAGCAGTTTAGACAAATGATGTTCGTAATGTTCTTTCTCTCGGTTTTACGCTTCTATCCATGGTGCGTTTACCGTTAACCTATTCTTCTCCATCAAACAGGTCGAACCCCGACTCGCTGCGTACCATGATGCAGATGTCTGCGATGATGCGCGGCGCTGGGGTCGGCAGTGCTGGCGCAGCTGGTGCGTTCCCAGCCCCCGGAGTTCCCTCTAGCGCGGCCGGCGTAGGCACTGGCACCAGCATCCCCAACCAAACGTCAACAACAGCACAACCTGGCGCGGCTGGAACGGGTGCTGGCGCACCTGATCCTGCACTTCTACAGATGCTTCTTGGTGGTGGCCCCTTCGGAGGTGGTTTCGGTGGCCTAGGCGCTCTTGGTGGGGGAATGGGCCCCTTTGGTGCATCGCCCGCCGCTCCCGCGGACGCCAGACCACCAGAGGAACGCTTCCAAGTACAACTTCAGGTCCGTCCAACTGGCACATGTACCACAACGCAACTTACCTCGCTTTGTTTCCGCCCGACCTGTGACCAGCAACTACAAGATATGGGTTTCATTAATGCAGCTCAGAATATCCGTGCCCTTCTTGCAACCGGCGGTAACGTGCACGCTGCGATAGAGTATATTTTGAGTGGGGGTGGTATTTGAAGGAGGGGGGTATCGTTACCGTAGTTTTTTTTTTCTATACTCGTGCGTTAAAGCTTGAATGTAGCTTGTTGCCAACGGGGTGTCCAGTGGCGATGGTGCAGCGTACGATCTTCTCTTTAAATCAGTTCGTCATGTCATGGCATATGGGGGGTCTATTGACTGCGAAACGCACAATAAGGATGATGGCGGCTGGAAAGAATCGGGATCAAAGTATAATTTCTATACAATAAACTTGCTCATGACCATGACCATTGTCACGGTGGACCATGGGGTGTGGGTTATGAGGTTACAAGGCAGAATGGGTTTGGAGAGGACCATTCGGGTCTAGGAACCCGCCCGAACATTCATCTATGATATATGAAGATTTGAGTCCAGGTATACCCAATCCAGAACACTTCCAACAGCTCCTACAAACAATTTTTTTCTCTATTCAAGTTTCCTTGAGTCTCCTACATTGTTATCCCCGCTCTCGCCGTGCCCCGATCCTTTGAGTTCAGCAATATAGTGCTGCCATTTTTCCAGATCTACATGGTACAATGTTAGTGCATCGTCTCGAATCCCGCAGAGCTACACGCCCAATAAAAGCAATGCCTGCGCAGACAAGCAGTGACCACGGGACGTACCGTGTGCCCACATAGCCGCACCAATCCTATTCGAGACAGTGAACGCGATTCCAATGACTGGGATGCCTTCCAGCAACGCGGCAGCAAAACCGAATACTAACAAGTTTTCGTACAAGCGCACAAGGGACCATTTGAGTCACCCATCAGTGGAATGCGAGGATGCGATCACGCACATCGGTACTGCCACTTTCGCTCCTCGATGAACACTGCGATCTCGTGAGGTGTCATCTTTTTCGCTTTAAAGTACTTTATGAGGGTACAGTACGGTGCGAATTAGGGTACTGATAAGATACTGCAGATGGGATTATGGACTCACGGGTTTGTGGAGGTATTGCGCTGTCCCCATGGCCTTGAAACCTGCTGCTGCAAATGTACCTACAAATGGATACAAGGACAACGGAAGAAGCAGCACTGAAACCATCATACAACGTTAGTGTTATACTGCGCGTGGTCGTTCGTGAGCGCATACACGCACCTTTCTTGACGACGACGCCAAAGGCCCATGTACCCATCGTGCTGCTTACGCGCGCGCTTAAGCTTTCATCGACGACGGGCGGCACGTCCCATTCCTCCACGTATGGTTGCCAAAAGTCAGGAGCTTTGCCGCGAGAAGCGACTGTCTGGTCCCATGCACGTCGGCGGGCGATGCGGATGTTCCGAGAGAGAAAGAAGGTGATGATAGACGTGACTTGGATTCCAAGGAGCAGGATCGCCATGTCTGACGAGATCGACACCAGATACAGTGGGTGCTAGGAGCAGGACGGGAGAAACGTACAGGTGGACACATTGAATGGCAGCTTGACTCCGAGGAAGGTCTCCTCCGAGAGGTCCGAAGCGGTGTGAGAGAGGCGAGTGATGTAGCTGAGGGAAAAGATAGAAGAGGGGTTCTTGAGGAGGGCCTGTATGATGCGTTTTTGGATCCTGTATGTCAGGCATACCTTTGAATTCGAGTGGGAACATGTCAGTCAGATAGCAAACGCCGCGCAAGTCGATGCTGAGACACACCCATAGTAGCCCCACAGCAAGACCTCGCTGTGCACCATGCTTACACTTATCCCAAGCAGGTTTGTAGAGCGATTTGTCTGTGCACAGTCTGTAGACCCCGACGATGACATAGGACGGAGGAAATTCGAGACGGAAGGTTGCTCGTTGGAGGTTGGCGGGTACGGGATTTGATCCCAACTTGCTAGTACTCTCCATCAAAATTGCGTATATGGGGCCCAATGATCACTAGAGTCAATGTTATGGAGAAAACGCGCCAGCACAGAGGCATGTTGATGTTGCTGCGCCACGCATGATGGACAGGCGCCACCACCGTGCGCATGACATACCATGCTCGTTTATCGGATACGGTCTTAAATGGGCAGTTCTCCATCAAGATGTGGGTTCAATTCGCTGACTGTCTGCAATTTATTTTTCGTCCACGAGCCGCTTAGTTGCCAGTGACCTTTTGCTCACCGATACCCTCACGGGCGGGAAAGAGATGCCCGATAGTCTTCGGGTTATGAACGTCGACCTCAGCGGTGCGTGTTTGGATCATGTCACGCTGAAAAAAATCTCACATACATCCAACGACAGTCATCAAGGCTGAGCTGCCACCCTTTACGAGCGAATGGTCCAAATGTTTCGTTCAGATCCATGTCGACGGTAGCCCGAATTCTGTCCATACCAAACCGACGAGAAAGGCTGGGCAGTATGAATGGGGAGAGCGGTTTTCGTTGTGAGTATGGTTTCGTGATTGTTTCTCAAGGCCGGATCTTGTTCAACATTACACGCTGTAGACCAGCGCGACCTGAGACGGTCCTTCGCTTTGAGTTGAGACGGAAAGCTTTTCTACGTCAGCAGAGGGTATTGGCCTTTGCAGACGCCCCAATATCAGAACTCTTAGCGAGTCGACAACAATCTGGAGGTATGGGGCGAATCCGTGCATGTACTCTCTGCGGCTCAAGACCATATGAGCAGCGCAAGATCGTGACCTTCCGATACAGCTTCGACCTTGTCTCGAAGGGCAAGATGCCAACGGCGACCACTGGCGACTCCTTATCCAGTTACACCAGACAGGAAACCTCCTAGAGGCAGTGGGACAGCGACATGTCGAAAGCGTCGAAAGCTGTATGGCCGAAATCGTGTTCAAGTTGGAAGCATTCATGGCAGTCGGTGATGCCGCTGCTCAGGTACGGTAGCCTTTATTGACAATCAGCCACTAACATCGATCGTGTTTCCCGCAGATCAATCCATACGCACTGGTGGCATGGAAAGCTGTGACTGGTTTCTACACGGTGCTGACCATGTGATTCTGCACCCTTAATACTTTCTGACCTACCACCTAGATTATCAAAGGACAAGTAGACCGGTATGCGAGGCTCGATGATCTCAGTGGGCTGATGAAGGACTCTTACGCATTTGTTGAAAATATCACATCTTTTCCGGAAAAGATACCCGTTCTCGAAGAGACGATCCGTACTCTACTATCCCAAACAGTCGAATGCACCTTGTTCCTTCGAGAGTGCAGTGGACACGGCTTTGGAGGTATTGTCTTCTGTCTAGCCAACTTGTTCGCAATCTCAGGCAGTACCATATAGAAAGACTAGTGTCCAGCGCATGGACGGATCGCCAGATCAATGGGTTCACGCAAAGCTTCACTGTACTCAAACAATCTTTAGAGACAGGGACCTCGATACAGGCAGCGCTCGTCTGTTTTCGGCTCGACGAGAACGTCAGCAAATTACGTTAGGTGCACCCAATTTCCATTGTTAACGCTGCTGACGACGACCTATTCAGTTGATACACAAGCGTTGCTGAAACTCGGACCCGCCGACATGGACGATGCGACCCGACCCGAATGTCTGCCGAACACGCGCCTGGACATTCTCGCGGACATTTTCGCATGGGCTTCTATGCCTACCATCAAGGGTAATGTTTACTGGTTACACGGATTCCCAGGCGCAGGCAAGAGCACGATTGCAACGTCGGTGGCCAACATCTTCCGCGACCTCCGTCGTCTTGGTGCATTTACGTTTTTCACACGAGGCGTGGCGGCTCGAAACGACCCCGCACTGCTCATTCGCACGCTGGCGTATCAGCTTGGGGAATTTGACCATCGCATCGGCAGCGCTATTGCCAGGGTTGTCGAAGAAGTACCAAGTATCAAACAAGCATCCCTTCGCTGGCAGTTTCAAAAGCTCCTCGTCGAGCCGCTCGCTAGCATTCAAGATTGTTTCAGGGAGGGTCCTATCCTCGTAGTGATTGATGCACTTGATGAATGTGGACACTCCCGTGCGCGCGAGGAGCTCCTCAGGGTTATTGCGTCAGAAAGTCCACGGCTACCACCAACTATTCGCATCTTCATCACGAGTCGTGCGGAGAGAGACATTCATAGCGCGTTCAGCGCCTCTCCCCACATCTCTGTTCGCGAAGTCGACATCAAGTCGCCCGCGAATGAAAAGGACGTCCGGACATACATTCATCATCGAATGGTCGATATCCGGTTGCAAAACGAGTGGTTGGACCTCTCCCCCGATTGGCCGGGAACAGAGCGGACCGATGCGCTTGTATTTCGAGCCTCTGGCTTATTCATATGGGCTTACACTGCCTGTCTATACATCGAAAAGGGACAGGACCCAGAAGAAAGACTCTCCCAGCTCGTTCAAACCGCTTTATATGCAGATGCTGAGGCAGCGCTCGATGGGATATATACTACTGCCCTCGCATCTGCAGGTAGATGGGACGATATCGCATTCGCCGCCGACTTTCGTGAAATCATGGGGTTGGTTGTCGTCGCAGAGAACCCCCTCACCGCCCGTACAATCGACCTGCTGAATGCCAATATGGAGGGTAGGAAACGGCGGCCATGTCTGCACACGATCAGACAACTAGGGACGGTATTGCAGTGGGCGGAAGGCAAGCCTATATGCGTGATGCACCCCAGCTTCGATGATTTCATCACGGAAAGACGAAGGTGTGGCTCGGATGCGTGGTTTATCGACCGCCCGGAACACCATCTACGCGTCGCGAGGCTCTGTATTGCTCGACTGGGGAAGGTATTGAAGAAGAATATGTGTGAACTGAAGTTGTCGACGTCAGGTTGGAAGGTCGAGCTTCCAGAAGACATTGTGTATCCTGCTAGATATTGGGTGGATCACCTTTGCAACTCAGAGGCGCCCAGCGAAGCAGCAGTGGTCGAGGAAGTTTATACCTTTCTGCGTTCACACTTCCTGCATTGGATCGAGGTGATGACCGTGATGAAGAGGGCGAGACAAACAATCGGATTGATGATACAGTTGAAAGAATGGCTCGATGTAAGTCTCCACCGTTTCCCTTACTCCTGTTCTGTTCTCTGAAGCGAATTGAACAGACCCACCACGCTGGTCACGCAGCGCTTTGCTTATTTGCAAAGGATGTTGTTCGGTTTTGTCAGGCATATACTCATGTGTACGAAGAACACCCTCTTCTGGTTTACCAGAGCGCGCTTCCATTCACTCCCACGGATACCGCGGTGTTCCAGACGTTCAAGGACGATCCGGACGTTCCCATCGTCGCAGGCGGGTTTCGTGAACAGTGGCCACCGCTCCTCATTGAATTCGGTCGGCCGGGAGGGAACGTGGTTGCGATCTCATGTTCGTCCGATGGTCGATACATCGCTTCCACGAATACGCGGAACATCTTCGTTTGGGATTCAACATCCGGCGAACTGGTTACCAAGCCAATGCAGGCAGGCAAGTCAGACTTTACGGTCATTGTGTTCTCTCCGAACAACCACCATGTCGCGTCCGGATCGACTGACGGCGCGGTGAAACTGTGGGACCCATTATCTGGGCAACAAGTCGGTGGTGCGTTGGAGCAACATAGTGGACCTGTCTATGGCCTTGTGTTTTCCAACGATGCGAGCATGCTCGTGTCGGCATCGAAAGATCAGACGATTGTCGTATGGGACGTAAACAGTGGCTCGATGGTACATGCACCATTGACAGGACATCAAAAGACCATTCTTACCCTCGCGTTCTCACCCACTGACATGCGCTTTGCATCGGGTTCCCGGGACAGGTCGATACGGATATGGGACGCAGCAGTCGGCAAGGAAGCTCTTCCACCCATTATCCACCGAGGGGGCGGTGTTACCTCCCTCGTCTACACTCCAGACGGGAACAGGATCATCTCTGGTTCCGACGACCGCACGATTCGTATCTGGGACGCACACCAAGGCACGCTCTTCTACAACGCACATGCAGTCTTGCAGCCTAGTCCCTTCATTTTCACGGGTCACAATAGTGACATCTTCTCGATCGCGATCTCGCCTTGCGGTACGCTGCTCGCTTCGGCCTCCAAGGACACCACGGTCCGCCTGTGGGATATCTCGACTGGGAGAGAACTCACACACCTCGTCCGCCAACATCGTCTTCCCGTCCGTGTCGTGACCTTCTCGCACGACGGAAAGCGGATCGTGACTGGCTGCCGCGACGCGACTGTACGCGTGTGGGACGTCGAGAGCGTAGGAAGCATGGGCGCGCCGCGACTTCACAAGGGGCTCGTATCCGACCTCGCGTTCTCCGCCGACGGCGCGCGGATCGTGTCAGGCGCGTTGGACAAGACGGTGCGCGTGTGGGACTCGGAGAGCGGACAAGCGGTTATCAACCCCCTTCTGTTAGAGCGGGAGGTGAGCGCCGTCGCATTCGACGACCACGACCATGATCACGACGGCGGCGGCAACGGGGGGAGGGGAAGCGTCCGGATCCTGGCCGCCGACAAGGAGGAGGCCGTGTTCGCGTGGGACATGGCGACGCAAGAACCGCTGATGGCGACACCGGCAGATCACCCCACTATATATGCGAGAGAGGGAGACGGTCGACTCGTCTTGGAGGGGAAGTGGATCGTGGATAAGAGGACCAACGACGTCTTGAGTTTGTTGCCGAACATGTCGCCTGCCAAGGCGAGGGCGTCGTATGGGAACAAAATCGCGATCGGGTTGGCGAATGGGAGTATTGTGATGCTACATTTTCCGGGACCGTTGGCGAGTTAGTCGGTTTGGGCTTTGTACATTATCTCTTGCCAGGTGATCGCATTCAGTACAGTCAACCTACATTTCTTGTGTATGCGTTATTGCTCTAATTGGGTTTATGAACCATGTCTGACATTGGCAGGTGTGGTCGAAGCAGAGTTACCTTTGCGCATGATGTGGTTAGTACGCACCGCTCTTAAATTATTTTTTGCCTGAATGACACCATGATATACGAATCCAAA
Source organism: Caloboletus firmus (assembly GCA_038094755.1). Classification (NCBI taxonomy): domain Eukaryota; kingdom Fungi; phylum Basidiomycota; class Agaricomycetes; order Boletales; family Boletaceae; genus Caloboletus; species Caloboletus firmus. Next base: position 56,551 of record JBBPUO010000059.1, on the reverse strand, counting down.
GTGGGAGTCGAGCGTGATTTTTTCAAAGTACCGTTTTTTTTTTTTCCTTCTGACGTTTATATCCTTTCGCTGGCCATTAGCCATCAAACGTGCAAGGCCCCTTGGGGGATGACACGATCAAACGAAGCAATCCAAAGAAACATTATTATTTGACACGTAAAACAAGGGTTCACTGGCCCTCGCTGCGCAAAGTGTGTTCACGGGGATAGAAGAATGGGAATGGGAGGTATGGCAAGGGATGGCCGGGGTGGACAACCAGGTCTGTTTAAACCTTTTTCCCTTTGAAGAGGTCGGGTTGTCACGAAGAGGAGGTAGGAAAAGAGGCTGCAATCGAGATCAAGTAGTTGTAGATGGGACCAAGGAAGTGATGTACATACACGTGTACGCAACACGCCAACAGAAAGTGGAATTTCGAACTTCTTGATCGGGACATAGCCAATTATAGCGAGTTGGAAGTGAATTTTTTCAGGCTAAGCATGTTGACTAAAAACCACTTGCGGAAAGGACCTGACGCAAAGGTGCAAGTAGAACGGTTCGACGATGGTCGGGACCGTTTGAGAAAAAGTTGGAAGCCTTCAGAAAAACGGAACTTCTCGGCCCCAGGTGGAATGTCTTTATCGTCCTATCCTCGTTGCTGTATCCCAGGGAGGAAACCCCATCTTACCACGTTGATCGCTGTTGTAGATAAATTACACGGACAAACGATAAATGGTGTGCGTACTCCAGCAGCATGGGTTTAGTTATTTGGCTAGGACGCAACCAAACTATCCATTTCGTTCTACCTTTGAATTCGGTACTGTTCAGATGACTTTGCGCCTGTCACTGAAGCCAGAACGAGGGTAGAGGTCAGGATGAACTTCGTCATGTAACCCATTGCCCATGGACTTGATGTCGGGATTCCACTGAGAGCATGAATTCACTCAACGACTTATCAGAGTGAGGGTCTAGGAAAAACTTTCATTAGTTATTGAATTGATAAATGTACTTAGAACCCGTGAATCTCATTCAGACAAACCAAATTATTGCTACCATCGATGGCTCCAGTTACGTTGGTCAGAAGACTATGAAGCTCTGAGCATGTCCCAATAGAGTTGCAGGGGTTTCGCAAGACAATAGCAGTGGCTTACCCAGAGCAAGCATCTTGGCGATGATGAGAAAAATCCATACCGGGTCGACGAGGATATCATGATGCAGCTGCGACATTAAACATCGGCAAAGAGTGACAGTCGAGTGCGAGGCCATTCATCAGCTCGGGGAATGAATGACCTCGAACTCGAGCTAGCACCCTGTGTGGGTCGAGTTCAACTTCAACAAGGGAGGCGTCAGACACTTGAGTTTTGAAGGATTTTTAAAGTGTTAGTACGCCTTTTCAGTCTCCGATTCAAACATTGGCGTGCGTGCGGAATGTGACCGCGGACTTGGCTGACGGTTTCTCGAGTCAACCCGCTTCATTTGACAACACACTGCTCAGGAATCAGACTCTGCACAGATATATGGTGTTCCTTCCCTTCTCTCCTCGGCCTTCCAGTTCTCGGAGTTAACGTTCATTTCTATTCTACCATCTGTACGTACACGTAGAGTGGACCCTCGGCTGCCGCAGAAGTGTTTCAGTCGTATTTTTAGCAGATGACTAGCCCACGCTGTTACCTCCAAACTTCATCTAGCTGAAACGCTCTTCGGGGCGGGAAACATCGGAGTCTCCTCAATAGCCTTTCTATTTGGGTGGTTGCAGCTGTTACTCAGGAACACTTCTCTCGTAAATATTGGACGCAAGCTTGGATTCTCGGTATATTCGACCATGAGCCTGTTGCATGTCCCCGCTGAGATAAGTCATTCATCCCGTCTAGAACAGCTTTTGTAATGAACGCAGCATTCTAAACAACGGAGATGAATTGTAGTCGCAAGTCGAAATCGGACCCACTTGAAGTAAAGATATAATGGGAACTCTCTTGTGTGCGACACAATTTAGCATCAGTTTGGTCACATGAAGTTGCATAACGAAACTTGCACGACCGAGCACCGATATGAGTGGCCCTTTCGGGGAATCCGTCGTTTCGCGAACATCATCCGCCTCGAACAGGATCGAGGCTTCAAGCCGACAGCTCAACAAGTCTTTCCTTTTTGTCCCGCATTCCATCTCGTCGTTGTGCTGAGGGCAGCGATTTTTGCAGGCACTATCTGCTACATGGTTGTGCTTCGTGTCTGTCAGACCAACTCCGACCGTCGTCGTTCCTCTATCATCGAACAGTAGAGCCGATGGTTTAGGTGGTGCACTTGACCCAAGTCCTACAGCGTTCTCACCTTCACTATAGGTACTTGCATTCCTGGTTCTATGTGCTTCCTGTCCAACAAAGGGTCTATATACCCTCGTCGCTGTTGGGAGCTGTACAGGGACCCAAGCACGTGGTGGATTTGAATGCGAGGCCGTTCGGCATCGGGGGTGACGACCGCCTCGAATTTGCATGCGCGTGCCACGGCGAATCGAGTCTGGTAGATAAGAAGCCTTTTTTTTTTCTTGTCGTGGTAGGTTTCGACATGGGTGATGGCGCAGTGGTGAACCCAAAGGGCCACTCAATTCTTGCTGTATCGTATCGTATCGCATTATTTTGTCAGAAACCCAAGTCCCGAGTATGTTCCAGTGGTGGGATGAAGTGTAGGTTGTCTGCTGCTGCCACCGACGAGAGCGTTGACCAGATGAGTCCTCTTTTAACAGCTATGCATATATGTTTATTCCCCTCGATTGTTATTCTACCGCCCTCTAAGACATCAATGGCTATTATTTACCTTGCCAATGCAATCTTGTTGTGCTGGCATCGAGCCATGGAGAATGTCCGGTATCATGTGAGACTTGAGCAACTGCACCAACAATCTCCTGTTTTAGAGACCAGGGATGTATGTGTCCAGGAAAAAAAAGTAAATGTACCTAGGTCAAATACATGCAATCGAGACTGCAAATGAACTAATCAAGAAGGCGAAAGCGATGGAAGGCTTTACCTGAAGTCCCCCGCCCCCGAGCCGGACGAGCCCACCGAATTTCGAAATGTTCTCACTGTCACGTCGTTCTGGTCGGGTTCGCGTCGAGTCTTGTCTATGTGTATGATGTGCACTCTGGGAAAGGAATGATTGGCACGTGTGGCAAGCAGTGGATTATCGCACAAGGTACAATCTGCCTGTGGTGAAACGGGAATCCTTGCTGCGCCATCCTCGCAGACACCATAGCCATAGAGGGGAGGAGCAGTTCCATGTTTGTTCAAGGAGCTCGGGCAAGGCTGAATTCAGTGGTGGGAAACAAGCCAGGTCGATTAAACTCAAGGAAAATCGTGATCTGAACGAACACTCACAATAGCATCGAAAGGGTTTTTTTTTGTCGGATTACGGTCGGGACATCACTATTGCTGAAGCAATATGCCTCTCGCTCGTCCTCCAGTGGCATGATCGAGAGCCTGGTGATCTCGGTTTTTGCCTGACCCAACGATGCCAGTGAGTAACACTCGCGTAGGTATCGATCCAAAGGGTCATAGAGAATGTCACAGCGGAGTCGCGAGTCCTTGGAAACCCCCTCCTCCTCTCCCCATGGACTAGCACTAACCCGGTAGGGTTGAATGTCGTTCGAATTGATGGATTCTACTGTGCTCCCACAGGACAACGCCCTCCCAAGAATGCAGTTTTCAGCACCTGAACCTTCAATTATTCCCGCATTATCTGCGATTATGATTGCGTCGATACCAAAGTTTGCGTGCTTCATCATCTGTAACCCCCAGGGATGGATCAAACTTGGTAGATGAGTCTGATGGCCGTGATATCCAGTAGGATCTAACAAGTTAGAATGGAACTCTGACGATGGTTTGCCCAGCCTCAATTTATGTGCAAACGGCCATGTAGTAGTATGTAAACTTTACCGGAGTGTTGAACATGACAATTATTTACCTCGGATCTCTAATCGCGCATGCGGTTGCAGTGTGGCATGGCCTGTCACTCGGCCCGGCCTTGGGCCATACACAGTCCTCACTGAGTCTAGAGTGATTGTACCAACACTAGTACTACTTTCTGACCGCATCCCGAGCTTGAAAAGCAAAATGGCAACCAGGAGCCTTGCACACAACGTCGCCAAAACACATTTCAGCCTACTCGTGACAAGTTATCTCGTGGCAGGTCCATCATTCAAAGGGGCTTGCGTCTGCGGATGGTGTCGGTATTTCTGGAGGGTAAGGTTTTCGACACCTCAGGCTCGCAACGGTCTTGACGCCAATTTCAGTAGGAAACTTGAACCACATCAATCGATGGTTTGAGAAAACCGAGAGATTCACACTTAGGATCACGGGAAGGCCCTCGTCGCCTCCATCCTCCGCTCGGAAGTTCGTTCCTGCACATGACCACAGAAGGGCTGCTCCTGGCCCATGACAACAAAGCCTCAGGGGGCTCGTTCCACGGTCCAGCTTCAATCCGATCATCTGACTCGGATCCTTATTTTCAGCATCTCCCCTGGCCCCATAGTCAGGACCGCGACGTCGGACCGACATCCGAGGAGCACATTTTCGCTGCTGGTTAAACCTTTTGCACCAGGCTGGCCAGTGCCGCTAGTGACTCAAGCGCCGTATG
>JBBPUO010000059.1:11775-41986 GCA_038094755.1 Caloboletus firmus | reverse complement strand
CTCCTGTATGTACACCCGGACAGGCGAGCACGGGCGAGCGGTCTTCATGTAATATAACACAGCGGCAATATATTGCGACGTACACAAATGACAGTGGGCAGTAGGTTAACAAGGTAAATGTATGATGGACATGCAGTGTGGTAGCTGGACTTGCTCTAATGCAAATGACTGGTTGACAGGATAGCTGGAAATTCTAGCGAAACTCGAAAATCGGGGTAGACATGAAGCGCACTTCAGCTTTTTGAGCCCAGCGGGAAGAAGGGCAGTGGGAATCAAGGAACGTCGAGCTGATGGCGCATGGTAAATGGTAGAAGAAACGCGCACGTCTTGGATCGGTGCAAATAAGCATGAATGAAATAACGAATGATGGATTGAGAGTTCGATGCGAAGATTGTTCTTTCGTGCAATGCGGGAATACAAGGTCGGTGCGGCGAAGACGTAGTACAGCGTAGAATCGAAGTGGAATATTTGCGTATTTCGATCGTCGTGAAGAATGCGGTTGTGAAAATGCTTGATCGAATTATGGTGAGTGCCACTGTGGCGAGGCTTGCAAGATCGATACGGAAGATGGTTCAGCCCGGTGTAGCGCATAAATTCTGTATGGTTTCTAATGCGGGGCGGAATCCAGGGCGTTCAGACGACAGATGAAGTTGTAAAAGATGCCATGAACCAAGATGGTTGATGCTGGAATCGATGACCACGAGTAACTTAGTACCCGTAGTAGGCGCGCTTGTACGGTTGTCAGTCACAACAACTTCAAGGGTAAATCGAGTGATTGTGACGAACCATCCTGTCGCTGCATTAACAGTCAGACCGCGGCACAAATACACGAAAGGGAGACATACAAAAGCCAGATAACCTTCGATCCTGTCTTGCATCCACGGAGTGTCACGATATGGCCCCTAATACACTCGTAGAGCATCGTACGTTGATCCTTGTCGGCCTGAAGCACATGGAATGACTGTGAGCAACCTCAGAGGCGCAAAACGACTTACCTGAGGCAGTACATTCGCGATGAGTTGGCTCCCTGTCACGGACAAGGCAAGGTCGACAATCATTGAACGACGGCCACTGGCAAGTGTGACTCATTAGCGTGACGCTGAAGAGGGTCGGGTATCACTGACCCTTTTGCCGGCTCGCACATCCTCTTCACGATCCTTGCGAGCGTCTCCGGACCTGTTTCCTTGAACGCCTTGATGACCGACTTGAATCCCTGCTCATTGATTGCATAGTCGAGCAAATCAGCAACCAAGTGATCAAGACACATCTGACGGTGTTTGTGTGAACCATGTTCCAAGACTGATGTGCATCCGTCAGTTCAGTATGTGGTTAGCCGTTCATACATACTGTGCTGGATGCAGTATGATCCCCATTGGTTTTTAGCGATCTCGCCGAAGACAACGGATCCTTGATTCAACAGTTCGTCGATGATGCCATCTTTGGCAGATTCCTCAAGGTTCTCAAACGCGTGCTGCGGATAATTAAATCACAGGTACGCGATCATGTCAATGATAAGCGTCACCTGAACAACAAGGGAACCAGTCTCGTGACATGCGAGCGATGCCCACTTGCCCTTAAGTGATTTGTTGACGCTTGAGAGTGAAACTCTGAGCTCATACGCAAGCATCGAAGTGGCAAGTGACAACTCACTAGGCAAAGATCGGTGGCGCAGGAGGGGTCCAACTCAGTTCCATGATCTAAGCGTCGTCGTCACAATTCGGGGTCAGGAACTAGTGATGGCAATATACCTTACTCCAAACGTGGGAGGCATGCTTGTTCACCAACGTCAAAGCTGGATCCCCGAGAAGAAGCTCCGACACGATCAGTAACCTAATATCTTCTTCACAATCAAGGGCCTTTTGGAGGACATGACATCCGTAACAATTGGTCGCGAGCTCGACTACTCGGCCTCTGTGCGAGTTTTCCTTTAATGCGTGAGAAGCAACGAAAATCGGAGGTCGAACAAACCTCATGCAACCCACGATCTTACGCCGCTCTTCGGCGGTCGCAGCAGCCTCTAGGCATCTCTGGACAGCCCAGTTCCCAAATCTGTGTGAGCGCCATCAAATTAGAAACCGTAATAAGTGGTAGTAATGAAAAGTACCGATGAGACATCATCTCGAAGCCGCGCGCACAAATGGCATCTATGATCTTGTGCCGCTCTTCCAGGTCCGCGACCTTGAGCTTCTGCTGTAAAAAAATCGAGGCCTGCTGATCCGATGACTTGATGATACGTGCTACGAAAACATGATAAGGTGGAGACGAAGAGGGGTGAAGGAGCGACAAGAAATTAATGGGCTGTGATATTCACAAAAGTATTAGTCGACAGATATTTCGAATTAATGAAAGATGTCGTGCCTCGTGAGAATGCGCTCCGGTATTAGTCCCTTGACGTGCAAACCCACTTTGAGAGGGAGACGTCCTCGAAGAGTCCTCCCCCGGTAGACTAATTGAAAAATCATTTATAGGCTTTTCCTCAGCCCTCCGCCACTCTGGCAGTTGTTGCTGGTGACGCCAAGCGGCAGACGAGACACTGGACAGGTCCGGTCGGCGGGCAAGCTGGGGGAAAGCACTGTCATACAAAGGCTGAGGGCCAAGCGCGGGGGAGGTGTGCTCCGAGTATTGATCAAAAAATGGGAAGCCACCCGAAGGAAGCGCGCATGACATCGGAGGCTCCAGGAGGCGCGATTGAGGAATATTCACAGCGGATAAAAAGTCGCGTGCCTTGAGGGGAGAGCCCGGATCGAACAAGAGAGAGGATGGCGAAACATGGGAAGGTACAGACGGTACTTCGTATGGGGGAGTGACCTTTAAGTCAAACGAGGTCTTTGCGGGGGACAAATCTGTGGGCGTTAAAAGCGCAGATGTCGTCGAACTTGGGGATACATCGGGTGAACCTGACAAGTTCGCAGGCTCGCTATTCACGGCCCGAGCAGGCTGTTGGGCGCATGGCACGGGGGAGTTGAGATTGAGCGCGCGCAAGAGCTGCTCGACGTGCTGTACAATCAGAAAGGTGAGTATATGCGCCAAAAATACTGCGAAATCAGACGTGCGTCGTCGTCAAACTCGGGACTCTGTCTTTTCCTGCCGTCTCCAATGGCACCAATGTCCCTTTTGCGAGGCGGGCCGACGAGTCCGACTGGACCGAAGACGTCTTCGCTCCCAAAGGTGGGATTAAAGCCTCGGACCCCCCTCTGCAGACGAAAGGCCGCTTTTTCTGCATCACGCGAGGAAGTATTAATGGCGTTAGGCCAAGTGGAATCCAACTGCTGAGGCTGCGGGGCCCAAATGGAGGCCGCCGTGGTCCTCGATCGCGGAGGACTGTAATCGTCAGCAAAGGGAAGGAAGGACTGCGCACTCGGGGTGGACTGCATGATGGTTTGGGGGGGATGGTACGTGGGGCAGAGAAAGAGGGAAATCGCGACCGACAGGTCTTTTATATGGATTTTTGAGTGCGCTGACGGCCCGTCCGATATGTGATGATCCCCCAGCGCAGACAGTCACATTCCTTTTTAGGGGAAGATTTGACCTAATTTGGAAGGCTTCTTTGCACCCTCCAACCCGCCCTGTCCGTGCATGACAGGCCCTTGTGTTCGATGGGCTGCTGCCAGTTCGACTATCAGATACTACCCACCCACAAGCGCATCACAGACAACTCATCCTCCCCCTTCGTGCGATCCTGCCCGACTTTGATCCATTCGTTGTGCCTCCGAGAAGAGGACCGGTGCGATGCTGAATGCCATCCTCGACCCGTCACAATGTCACGATTTGGAGCCTAGGATCCGCGGTAGAGATCGAATGAGCCAACAAGGACGAGAAAACCCGTGAACGCCCACCGAGTGGATCAGACTCCATCCTAGTGCTGCTTTGTAAACGCTCAGAGGAACTGAGCTCAGTGAGACCAGCACGCAACGGGTTGATGTTCACTATCCTCAAAAGGGAGAACACAAATAATTTTTTCGTGGAGTGGAAATGGCGTCCATTCTGCATCAACGCCGTTTACTTGCGTATGACAAAGCACATGAACCGGAAATTTCGCAAAGTCTCATAAAACACAAAATGTCCACCTACAGAAGATGAACATGAAGCTGCAACTCAACGGTTGTGACGGAAAGTCCTGGCGGATAGACAAAATGCAGATGCGGGCTGTGGGCTCTCGAAAGATGGGTTGCACTGGCTGGCAGGACACAGAATTCCCCCTCGAGCTCCCCTTGACATGCCCCGGCGGTAGGTCGTTTCCGAACAGTTCTCCACTCGGCACGACTGCAGCGACCGGGTCCGAATACCGCGGGAATCTGGGTGAATGATGATTTGAGCTGGGATGCAACTTCGCAACCTGGTATACTTAGCGGACGGCGATCAGCTGTCTGTACCGTGTTTCACACTCACACCAGGGGGTGGCGTCGAAAACGGTGGGAGTCCAAGCGCCTAGTGGGATTGTATTGATCCGCCGGGTGTTCCATCAACCGGGACGCCAACAATCATGAACTTCAGTACGTCAAAATGCATACTGGTGAAGAAAAGAGGCGAGGGTACTCGCGGAAATGAATGCATGTCGCTAACCTATGTGATCAAAGGGTGTACGCGAAAGAAGATTCAATGGGGACGAGTTCGGGGTAACAAATGGCACGTTGAACACACAGCAGTGTGGCTGGTCCATTCCAAGAAACGGATATTGAGTGAGAGAAGCACTCATCTGCAAACAGGATACGGACACGATGTGCGAGAGCATGCATAAACGGTCTCGACCGCTCCGAGTCCCTGAGATCCTGAGTCCAGGGTAGCCGGTCCGAGGAATCCGTGCTGAAATCGACGCTGATAGGACGTAGAAAAAGCTCCCACGGAACGCTGCAGGAGAACCTGTTTCAAGCTATGCATAGTCAGCAAAAGAGGCAACACGAGAGCTTCCGATGAGAAAAGGGCAGTCCGACGGCTGTGAGGCACTGGGGATCACATACCAATGTGCCGCGCGAGGGAGGATGAGGCAATGGTCAATCATGTGTGCCAGTACCAGTGTACGGACAAGCAACGAGACTGATCTGGAGAGCTGCGGAGGGTGACATTTGTCCCATGGAGAGGAGAAATGTTATGTAAATGTACCATAAACTGCAGCGGTGCGAACAGAAGATCCGGTGGTACGCGAGGGTTGGGATAACATGGAAAATGGGGTAGGAATGGCGTCAGGTGTGAAGGCAATGCAGGACGAGAGCCAAGGAATTGATCAAGTGGGCATGAAGAGGGACTCGCCTCGCATATATGGACTAAGTGAAGGTTATGATTGAATGAGAAGAAGCGTCATTGTCCAGATACGATCTAGTATCGGGGGAGAGAGGAACAATTGACGGCGCAAGCGAGGGGAGAGCCGATATAGAGGGAGTTCTGTGGCGGAGGAGACAGAGTTTAGTTGGCAGATCAGAAAAGGGCATCGGATGGGGGGAGGGTGAGCCAAGTTGACGGCACGGCAACGTCCCACACGAAAACAGCAACGCCAATCATCATCAGAGGCGACGGCCGTCGGGCCCACCGGCGATAAGACTAACCAGGGCCCGTCTCCGTGGCGAACGATATTACGAGGGCGGGTCAGAACGGATAAGGGGAGAATCGGGGGCGATCTGGGGGCGACAAAAGGGGACACCGGCGGGGCCGGTGAATTTGTGAGGGTCGGGGGGGGATGTTGAGTGCCACGACTGCTTGGGCGGAGATTTGAGACGGCGTTTATGACGGTCAGGCAGACGCTGGCCAGATAAATACCCGTCGCCATTCTGACGGGGCAAGTGGACCTTGCGTGGCCGAGCGGTGATCTAGGTGCATCTTCGGGAGCGGGACCTCTGAGAGGATCTACCGTAACCCTTGCTCGGCGGTGATCTTAACAGACGACAACTATATCAAAAAGTCCCACTCTAATACCTTTCCCCTCCTCCCTCCCTCCCACCTCTCCCCCACCATGTCCTCTTCCCTCTCCCGTCTCCCACTCGAAATCCTCGAAAAGATCGTCCTTGACCTCCTCGACGACACCACCTCACCCCCATCCCCGCTCCTCCCTCTCCTCCTCACATCAAAGCACTTTTACACCTCTCTGGGTTGCAGCTCGAACAATCATTTATACGCCCGCGTGTTCCGCCTCTCCTTTGATTGCTCTGCACCCTCTCGTCGTCTCGGTGATCTCAACGCTTCCGGCCTCTCCGTCCAGCTCCGCGCCAACCACGACGCCCTCAAATGCATCCGTCGCGCCAACATCCATGCAGACAACATCCTTCCCACCTTCTGGACCTGCTTCTCGATGCTGCTGGAAAACGACGGCAAGAACCGCTGCCAGCTCGATGCCGCCGGTCTTCCCGAGTTCGTCGACCGCTTCATCCGCGAACGCCTCTACGAAGACAGCATCGACGGCTGGCCAGCAGAAAACGAGGTCAATTCCCTTGCCGTCTGGTTACTATGGCTCACCACCACCGAAGGTGCGTTTACGTTTTCCGTGTCATCTACCAATCCAAATATCCCCGCTAGACCGTCTCAGAGCCGAGACACCCGCGCAACGTGCCCAGATGACAAGGCTCATCTTGCCATACGTCCTCATGCCCGTCCGCGTATGTTGGTCTCCGTCATACGCTCGTCCTCTTACCTCATCACTTTCTAGTACGCCCCATACCTCGCTCCACACGTCCACTACACCCTTCCTCTCCCACGCAACCTTCCTCAGCCTCCCCATTCGGTCCTCACCGCCCATGGTCCTTATCCGCAGTACCGCGATGGGTTTTCGCGCATCATGTCGCTCTACCAGGTCAATAGCATTCGACTTAGCGTCCCCCTTGCCTCTGTCGCAGCAAAGCTCGTCTACTTCTCCCATCGCGAAGTCTTTCCTGTCGCCATCCCTACCCACCTCCCAAGAACACGCACCCATGCTTTCCAGCTCGGTCTCAACATGGTGGGCCCGACGCAGGAAGACGTCCAGGAACTCAACGACCACAAAGTAGCCAGGTTCGTCCCAACATCAACCTGGGAATGGTGGAGCGAGATCAAGGACTATGACCAACTCGCACCAGAGGCCCTTTCCAAGCTTGCTCCGAGTGCGCGATGGGACGACGACTGGAACCGCCTTGCCGACTGCAACTCCCTCTTTACACCCGTTTCGCTCAAACGCATGCATTACACCCCCGGTCTCATCAGCGGCCTTTGGCAAGGCCGGATGCTGGTATGTAGCACCGACGCCGGCTAGCTTCTCGTGTAAACTCGCGGTGATGTATTTTCTAGCATCCTGATGATGGCCTCTACGGAAACATCCTTCAAACACCTCAAATGCCGCAAGCGTTTAGCGAGCAGTCCATCGGTCTCATCGCCTCACCCGTCTTTATGCGTCTTCGCGAATACCATTGCATGGATGTAGAGCCAAACCAGCCTGTTGCCTCAGGTGGCATCCAAAATGCATGGTTCCACAACTCGGTGCGTTTACAGGAAGTTACGGTGTGTATCCCAGCAGTATGATGAGGTAACGTTTGACTGAGCGAGCTACGACATCTCATGTAGCACGGCCTAGCTGTGACGTGTCAGGAGAGGACCTCGTTCTATGACGAGTACGTAGTTGGGGGGCCTGACTTACACGATGAGAGCAAGTGTCGTGGGTGCCAATACCGTGGCGCGTCCGAGATGATCTTTCGAGAGGATGATGTACGGTATCTTGAAGCGCTCGACGAGGTCTTGGCAGACGAGGAAATGGACGAAGACGACGAGATGGACGATGATCCAAGTGACGCGGATGTGGAAATGGCATCTGGCAATGAAAACGAGCTCGTGATCACACGGAAATGCGATGGCATCCTCGATATCGTCCTCGTCGGCGAGGTGCGTTCTTCCTGAATTCATTTCCCTACCTCCATCTTTTTACGTGCTGGTTCTCACTCGCCATCATATTATCACTACAGACGGACCTTCGGCACGGTCAGGCGTGGCATCATTACAAATTCTATGGTCGCGTCCGCGAGTGGGATGGACTCGTTGCGCTTATCCGTGTTCCTGTGAGTTCTGGTTCTGTTCCCCGTTCCTCCGTTCCCGTTTCGGAGCGAAGCGACGCCGAACGGGTAAAAGGGGGACGGCGTGTTTCCAAGCACAGCCATATCTGACTTCGGTCCGTCTTAGACCCACCTGGCTAGCGCAGGACTTGGTGTTTGGATCTTCACTGGTTACGTCGTCGGGGGTCAAAACTTTGTCGGAAACTGGCGGACGCAAAGTCATCCTGGCGAGCCAGTGACGTTCGAGTCTGCGTTTGCCATGTCCAGGCGCGAATGATCTTATGTTAATCTCACGATCCTCGCCAAGCACCGCCCGTATCAAGCGCTTTTTTGGATTGGGTTCGTATTTTTGTTCCGTGGACGACGCGCGTCCACTTTTTGCATCTTGTGTTTTGATCTGTATCGTACATACATAATACATACCCGACCCGTGGTGTTCACCGCATCATTCATCACGCGCAGTAGCATGTACACATCTATGGTAGATCTCCATCCGTTGCATCTTCTCCATGCTCTTTTTTCGCGTTGCATCTCGCTTCATCGTGTCATTCTTTTCCGCATATGCTTCCCTCCGTTTCACGGCAACGTTCCCCATGGATCCGCTTCCATCAACTCATCTTTCTTCTTGCATAATGTATGTTATATCTGTTCTAATTCTGTAGTAACTGACGGGTTCGGTTTTGTGTTCCTTTGTTTTTGTTTTTGTTTTTTTTTTTGGGGGGGTTCATCTGTTGTCTTGTTGCATTCGCAATTTTTTCGCATTCTTCATACCCTCTGCATACATACATAATACGATTTTTTAGCCTAGGTACTTAGATCTAGCTGTAGCGTTTGCGGTGCATTCTCATGCATGCGTAATACTTGGACTATTCCTCATCTGTACATAGTACGCGGGGAACCTTCAAAGGGCCGCCGCCCCCATCTGTCTAATCATATCGTGTCCAATGGCTATGATTACGCTTGCCCAGAGTCGGCCACGTTGGACGACGGACCAGTGCTCAACCTTGCGAGTTCGCCGTGTCCCTCAATTCGCCGCTCCGTGGGCCATGTGACGCTTATTATGGTTAGACAAGTGGAAATCAATCCTGTTCACTGGCACGGCCCTTTTCAGATCTCATTGGTATTATTAGGAGGGGGAAGGGGGAGGGGGAGGGGGGGAGGTCGTATCGTGCGAGGTTTTGTCTATTATTATAAATAAAAAAATCCGTTCCTCTTGTTCTTCGATTCTTTCTCTATATATAATGGGGAAATGACAGCGGGGATCAATATTGGAGTTTTGTCGCCACAAAGTGTCTCACACTTGAAGGGCGTACAGTACAGGGAACCTGGATGATTAATATTTAACCGCCAAGATGTTCCGAGTATACCTAATCGAACACTCATTTTCTCATGCGGCCCATCGCTCGGTCGAATTGCAAAATGTAATGTAATGTACATATAACCGATTGGAGGAAAAGGGGGGGGGGGGAAGAGGGAGGACCAAATGGGCAGTGTCCAGTGCCCGAATCCGAGACTTGGACAACGCGTGGTTTTTGGGATAGCTACTCCGCGAACGGCCCGAGTCAGACTCAGTGTCACCCGCCCTTGGATGGCGTACTACTGTCCGAATAAAGTATGGTTCAGGCTGGAAAAACCCGCCAGGGTGTCGGGCGCGCTCCTGGCAGGACCATGATGCATTGACGGTTGTCAACATGATCCCCGGTAATAGTAAAAATAAAAATAAAAATAAAAACGCGTCTAATCCGCCCATGCGTATTGGCAGAGTTTGGGTTTTGGTTTTGTTGGCCCTTGAGGGGAAGCCGAGTAATACACGATCAGGATCAGGGTGGGTGCCAAGTGCCAAGCTCCAAGGGTGACGGGTGTGTTTCGGGTGTGTTCTTTTGGTCTTTATGTGTGGGAATGAGGTGATCGGATGGACCGGCGTGAGGAGGGATCGATTGGCTTCATCGCTGTACATGTCTAATAGTTGGGAGCCGCATTCACCCCCACCCACTGCTATTCACAAACTCTGCATGACAGACATCCTCACACTGATCGTAACGGTCATATTTGATCCTTCACCCTGACTCGGAAACGCGCAGAAGAAGACCAACCAAAAAAAAACCCTCACTGAACACACGCTCCGAACGACCGCAACTTGCATGCAAACCAGACGCTTTTGGCGGGGTTCGCCACCGTGCGGTGCGTCGTCTTGGTTGCGTTTCCCCCACACACACTGCATCACGTACGCGCTGGTTCCTTCGCCACCCCCTTTTGCGCTCGCTTATCAGTATTCAGTATTGATAGCCCCGGCCCTGCTTTCTCCCAGATCTGTTTCTTGGGTTCACCCTTTCCCCTCCCCCCCCCTCTGCCCGTTCACACGCTCGCATATACAGTGACTTGGGAACAGAAGGCGCAGCCCACTCGGACGCTGATATCGCCCTCCGCGAAATGTCACTCTGGTACTGCGCACGCTCACACGAACGCCCTCACCTCCGGCCCGAGATATGATATTTTTGCGTTCCCCCGAGTTACCGTAACTCACCAACAACGACGGTACGCACAACCCCCCCCCCCCCCAATCAATACTTGTTCCCGTTTTTTCTTTTTCGTCTATTTTCGTCACGCCCTTGCCCCCCCGACCGTCCTTCATTAATCAATCATGCTCGTCGTTTTGCTTCTTTTATCTATTTTTGCTTCTTTCCCCCACCCGCGTTCTCGTACGCCCTCCCCCCTTCTTCCCCTCTTTGTTTCCCCCCTTATCATCGCAAAGTCCGCTGATGGGCTGAGTCGAAATCCGGATGTTGACATAGTTATAGATATGGATATGGATATGGGCATGGATATGGGCATGGATAAGGCTAGGGATAACGCGTGGTGGCTCGTCGGCTAAATCATACGTGGTCTAACCGCGCGATCCATGCCAATAGAGAGGGGCATCGACGGCATCACATGCGCACAAGTGACTGGCGGACGCGATGACCGTATCAAGCGTGTCCATCCAACAGATCTGCGCGGGTGCGGATTGGATAAAAAGGTACGTACGTATCTGTGTATGTGGGACGAGCGGTCCGAATCGTTGGGTATTCATTGAAATATTGTGCACGTATGTGCTCTATTGTCGGGGTCGATTCATTCGTGCGTGGACGCCACAAAATATTGGACGCACCGTGACTCGGGGGTTGGGGTTTCGTATATTGATACACGTCCCCCCCCCCCCCCCTCCCCCTACCCCCAAATCCTGTTTCACTTGGCTATGGAATGCCTAGTATTGGATGAGGGTGGTCTGGATCCTGGGGTCGTGGGCTGTGTCGCAAATCGGGTTGGATAGCGTTAGTGGGTCAAAGTGAATGATGTTTTTTTTTGTGTTTGCTTCCTGTCGTCCTGCCAGGCATCCTCGTTGTCGACGTCTTGTCGATAACGGGGTCTATACTATCGTTCATTTCCGCTCACATTTGTTTTCCTGTCGACTTCTCTCAGAATTGATGGAACTTTCATTTGAATGTAGATTACCGCGTTCGATCAAGGATGGGGGGGCGTCTCCGCGGAGACGGGACGTTCAATGAGGAGGGGTGGAGAGCATTGGTGGAGAGCGTGTATACATGTGTGTGGGGTCTAGGTGTGGCAGGGCATGCGACGAAGATATGAGGAGACGAATGAGAAGTTGTTGATGTTGGGCATTGGGTTCGGTCGAATTTGGGGTGTGACATTCTCTCTCGGTCGTCTACGAGTACGGACATGGATCAACGGATACGGACGACACCGACACCGACACCGACTCTCACTCTGATCCGGTGCTCGCGCGGTCCAAGGCAAAATGGGTAGCCACACTCGCGGCATACTTATGGATGGGAGCGTGTGCGGTCGATGGAATGAGAGGGGCGGCGGCGGCGGCGGGGAAGGGTAGGGACGGTGGCAGGGACGGTGGCAGTTTGGAACGGTTCGACGGCGATTTTCTTGCGGATGTGATTGCGATGTGTGGGGATGTTGCGGGGGACTTCGAAGGCGCGGTGTCCGCGGAGCGTATCCTGTTTGAGATGAAAGTGGTGCGTAACGGGTCGTTGTAGTGGTGTCTGTTGCGTGTGCCAACGTCCGCTTGGTGGAGGAGGGGGATGCGGTAGACCAAGCACCATGGTTACGCAGGGGGGGACGGCGATTGACCGGTGTTGTGTGGTCGAATGAGGGGCTGTCGTAGTACTTGGCGTGCCGCACATCTTGTCAATCCGGAAGTGGGTGAGATCAGACGCGTCCATGTCGTGTCTGCGCAGCCTTTGTCAGAACTCTCTTTTTGTTCATTTTAATGGGGTTATGTTAGGTAATGAGTTTGATACTGGCATCGCATGTCCTGTGGGTGGCGGGTAGAAGACGGCGTTCCAGTCCTTGAGGATGGGCCATTACTAGAGCGCGTGTAGGAAGACTCGCTACACAGAGCGTACATGTACAGTGTACGCACCCCCGCCAGGTTGAACGACGATACCTGCCTAATGCGGTCGGTCACACGGGGACTGCGCGGGAACACATTAGTCATCAACTGTACAGTCTCTCTTTTTTCTATTTCTTCGTTGGCGACGTCGATTTTTATCTTTTTATCCCTTCACCGTGATCAGCGTGTATACCAAGTCGACTTTGCGAATGTCAAGCAGCTCGGTCAAGTCTTGAAAGTCACCCTATGAAGATTACACATTCTACCTCGTGCACGATTCAGCAACGCGCGGTACCCACCAACAAGTCAGGGCCCTTTGTTTTAGAATATTCTACACGAAGGGCTCGTTACGTTCGTGGAATATCGACATTTTTTTGGGGTCTCTAATAGAGTAGAGGTCGGTGGGGAATAGAATCTGCCGAGCTCGTAGTTTTGGGACAGACATTAAAAAAAAACAATTTTTGTGTGTTTGGAATGTTCAATGCGCTGTTGGAATGCCAATTCTGTCGGGAATGCGGTTGACTGGTTGAAGCCATGTCGTTGCCCAAGGTTCGACGGGCGCTCGAGCTCATCGTGAAACCAAAGCCGGCAAGTACTCCCTTTTTCACCCCCACCTCTCGTCCGACCCTCGTGTCGGCAGGGAGGTCAAGCGCTTCACGAAAGACTGATGCCCAGCTCACGTTTCTTTTTGAACTTTGGCAGTCGTTCGAGGTCCCGACGTCACCACCTGACCCACTATACAAGTTTCCTCACGAATACAGTGCGTTCGCTGACACCTTTTTTTTTCTAGAGTGTGTGCCACGCTGGCGGACTAATGCGTTCTTTTAGGCTTTTATGCGGCGCTCGCTGGGACGCCCGGACACACTCCTTGGGCTCGGGTGGCTGGGGTGAGCGAGCGTGGCGAGATACAGACGCAGAGGCAAACGCGGACATGGGGGGCCGGAACGAGACGCAGGACGCCCAGGGTGCGTAGGGTTCCTCTCGCGTTGCGACGCGATAATGACATGCATCATTCACACCACGACAGACATGCTTGTCTCAAGGTCTCCATGACCCTCTTACCCCAACACGTCGTCGTCGTTCAACGCCGACATCGGGCCAAAGCCAAAGCCAAAGCCAAAACCAGAGCCAGAGTCGGTGCCACCTCCAAGTACCATCACCTACCGGTGCGCCCTTGTGGGAATTTGATGTGCGTATTTCGTGTCTTGGAATCCGACTTGCTTTTTTTTGTTTAACAGACCTTGGCGGTTACTCTTTTTTTTTTTCTCCCCCCAAAGCGACCAATGAAGAAGCTGGGAACGTCGTTTCGAGCGACCTCGTCTCCTCGCGGTCGCCTTGGACGCGTGACAGAAGAGTTATGTTTGGCAATCAATCTTGTCTGTGATGTCTGGATGAAAACGCTCAACTGTTGCTCCACAGGCATCCGAACGTGCCGAGTATGAAGATCCAGATTCGTTGCTTGTATGCGATGGCGATGGTCACACTCTGATGCCGTTGGCGGGTGTTTTTTTCTTCTCTATCGTTTCATGAATGAAGCTTCAAACTCTAACGGAACGTTATGCACAGGTCGATTCCTTTTGCAGTTCTAAACCTGATTGTTCCGACACACATCGCGATTCTCCGCAATCCGATGGCACTGTTTACTTTGACGCCTTGGACACATTGAGCTTATTGCGTTCATGTTCCATAATGGATGCTGACACCGAGGTAAACTGTTCTTACCCTGAGTCGTCGCTGCCTCATGCTTTCATATCGTGTGGCCATTATCAACAGGTCGTTGGAAATGGTCCATCGGAGCGCATGTTAATATCCTTTTTTGTTGCTATTCATTTCGTGATTGGTGACTCCCTACCACCTGACCATGTTCTCGATACAGTATGCCTTCGCTTCCAAGACAGGCACGGGACGGAGATGGCCAGGACCGTATAAATGCAAGCTCAAGGTTCAATCTACCGTCCTTTCGGGTCGAGGGTCCATCCCCAGAGGAGAACGATGGAAAGCGCAGTCACACCATGGTGCATTCGAGGCAACCTTCTCCCGTTCGTTTCTCGTACAATCCATCCCATTCGGATCCCAATGTCGATGGAAACATATCTCCGCCGTGTCGCTCCCCATTGGCCGAGAAGAGGTACCGAGACCGAGCGATGCCACTTGGGGGGCAGAAGCGCGGGATGGTTCCAATCAGAGCTAATACGGGACACGGAGGATCACACATTCGTTCGTTTGACGGGGCGTTGCCTCATGGTCTGGTGTCGTCCCTCGTTGGCGGTCGTCGGAGTGTCGACACACACGGTGGTTCCGATGATACTGATTGGGAAAGCAAACACTTGACTAGGAAGATGCGCGTGGATCTGAACAAGGAGAAGCACATAAGGGATGATCCGGCCGCCGTACCTCGACGGGGATGTCAATGTCAACGTACCACATCGGACTCCATTAAGGATCGGGGATTCAGGCAGTCCGAGCATCCGAATCGTCTAGGTGCATGGGGTAAAATGGGTCGGGTCTGTCGGGAGAGGGTATGCAAGAAGTTTTTTTCGTGGCGTGATCGCGCTTTCGGCGTTGGACGTGAGGGTGCGCTCGGAAGAGAGGATGGGCCGAATTCAGAACGGGAGCGGGGACCTGGACCGTGTCTGGATGGTGATGGTGGTGTGGGCCTTGGTGGTCTTCGTAGAACGTTTGCGCCACGGGCCGGCGCCACCGGTCCAGGATCAGCACCAGCCAAGACCGTGGTGACGGCGACGATGATTGATGCAAGGACAAGGCCGGAACTGGGCCGTGAGAAGCGACTCTCGAAGTGGACGCGGTCGCGTCCGACGAGTGCCTCTACTTGGCTTGCAGGACCCATGTCGACGTCGACACCGAGGCAAAAACGGGCGCCTGGCCGACTTGTCAAGCGACGACCAAGGAGTATGGCGATGGTTGGCGGCGAACTGGACCCTTGAAGTGACGATGATGGTTTGCGCCTGACACCGCAGCGATGTGTGCTATTTGGCGAAATGGCGACACACACTCGACAGTCCCCCAACTCGAGCGAGGTGCTTTGGTGGGCCGCAGTTACTTAACTCCATTGGGTCCCGCAAAGCTGTGCCGTCATCCCCATTCCATCCCCCCCTTTTTTTTTTCCCGTTATTATTCATTTCATTGTCCGTATCGTTCTCCCACTCTTTCCCAGCTTGTGCACGCTTCTGGTGTATTGATAGTTGATTGTGTGTATCGAGGTTTAATCACCGAGGCTTGTTCGCCTGGGTGTACTCGTTTCGACCAAATCCACTTTGTTTCATTGCAATGGTTCATAGAGGCAGCGTGTTTGGTATTTACTGTACTGGCCACGCGTGTGGTGGCGTCAAGAATACGAGGAGTTCGGATATAGAACCCCCCACACCCAAGAAAAAACTGGGGTACGCCGATACTCAGAACAGCTTTTCCAATGGATCGATCACGGTGCCCATCTAGAGAAAGTAATCAGTCAACGCCAGAACCCATCCCGGAACTCCGCAACGAAAAACCGAAAAAAGTAACGTAACAAAAGCCACCCCGGGACCCCAGAGTACCCCCCCCCCCCACAATCGACCCAACCAAAACCAAAACCAACGAATGGAGAATGGACGTTGAAAAACCCGCACCTTCTTGACCACGCGTGGTAACGTCCCTCGTTGGAAGCCCACACGCGTATTCCATTCACACCCCAACGGGACCTCCATCCGTCGTTCGAACTGCGCATGACTCGTATACGGGTAAGGTAGATCCCGCACGAGGTATTTCGCGGCTTTCTTGTCCCGTTTTTCAGATATGATGAGATGGGGCTTGTTATGGTCTGCGCGGGCGGTGGGGGCGATGCCTGGGATGGGTTTGATTAGGTGGGGTTTTGAAGGCCGGGTTTTGGCGCCGGTGCCGCCCCAGGTGCCCTGTTTGGAACGTTGGACGTGAGATTGTAGGACGTAAGATGGGAGGTGGGTGTGCGGGACGGGGACGTACCCAGCCTGGGAGGGTGGTGTCCACCTCGTGCGGTGCATCGGCTTCCGTTTCTTGTCGTTTGGCTGCTTCAAAGGCCTAAACCATCGTCATAATATCAAGTGTGAGTACGCTCAGGTAACGTTTTCACGTACCTGTACCACGTTGTCGCCTGCAAAGGCGAGCGCGACCAGGTCGCGCTGCTGGAATGCCTGAACGCTGCCCTTGCCAGTATTCTCCTTCTTTCCCTCCGCTGCGCGTTCCTGTTCCTCGACTTCGCTCGGGACGTCCGAACCATCGCTCTCGTCATGCGCAGTGCTGGTTGGACCAGCAGACGCCTTTGCAGGACCTTCCCTGGCTTTCGCCTTTCCCTTGTTTTTCTTACCCGATTCGTTTGGCACAGGGGGCTCTGGAATCGCGAGTACGTTGTTCGTGTCGATCTCAAGCACCGCGTCATCTCTTGCGCGTTCCCTCTCGTCCTCGTGCTTCGCAGCTTGCTTTTTGAGCCTGTTCGAAGACTTCGTTAATGTGTCAGCGCCCTTGTGCACGCGTACTTCGTTTCGCTTCCGGGCGGGTCCGGAAGACGCTGTAGGCACGAGCCAAGGGTTGGGTATAGGTGTAGATGTGGGGGTAGGCGTTGGTGTGGACATGCTTGGAGTGGTCGTCAGTTCGGGGGCGGGTAGGTCTTGGAAAAGGTCAGAGGACTGCAGGGTAACGCTGGATGTATCCGAGGCCAAGGAGCCTAGTGGCTTGAGAGGACCAGGCATCGTTCCAGGTCGGAATGAGAGTCGTCCACCGGTGCGTTGCACCATGGCCGCGTCCTTTGCAAGAGCAGCTGCGAGGTTGTCGGTCCCGTCGTTCCCGTCTTCTTCTTCGCCGTCGATCCTGAATCCCAATTCTTTTTGGAATTTCTCGGCTTGAGCGTCCGCTGCTCGAGACTGTCTCGTGGCGGCATCGCGCATGAACTTCATACTGAACACGCTCTTGCTTTTGAGCTCCGGGAGATCAGCATCGTCCTCTACACGCAGCGTAGCCAGCTCCTCGAAAGCGCCACGCTTGATCTCTTCTTCGTTCTGTTCTTCCTCATCGCTTGAGGTGTCCTCGCCTTCTTCATCGTCACTGTTCTCCCCGCGTATCCGCCGCCGAAGTTTCTCGCCGCGCTCGAGCATCTCACCAATGGCTTGTCGCTGACCCTGGTCGAGCCCTTCACGGCCTTTCATCGCCTTGGCCCACTTGCCCGTATTCTTATGTCGGAGCGTCGCACGTTCCCTCGCACGCTGCACCTCCGCCCTCAGTCGCTCCTCGTCATCCTCCCCACCCCCACCCTCACCAGCACCATCCAACCGCTCACGCTGCTTCTTCCGAATCCGTCGGTACGTCTTGCTCTTGATCTTGGCGATCCGTTTCGCTTTTCTATCCGCCCGAAACGCGAGCTCGCGCATCATTCGAAGTTCGGCGCGACGCGCGGCGACTTCTTCCACGCTGAGATGAGCCATTTTGAGTGCTTCCGTGTGCGCGATGTCTTCGTCACGTAGCTGTGCCGATTTTAGGAGCTTGTCGACGGCAGATTCAAGCTCGTTGGACGGCTGGAAGAGGGAGGGGGGGGGGTGAGTATGACGATCATTTTCTTGGGAGGAGAGGAGGGAGACAGATGGCTTACCGTGAATTTGGCAGCGAGTTCGAGGTTGGAAACACGAGTTGGTTTCTCAGCTTGTAGAGGAAAACTGAGGTGTTCTGCCTGTAATGGGGGTCAGATAGGTGCTGTTGTGATTTGGTGGAGCGTACCTCTTTGATGCGTTTCATTGTGGCCGACCATTTGTCCACCTCTTCTTTTGTTTGTTCATATGCAGCTTCTCGATCGAGACGTTCTTGTGCTCGCTGAGGTAGCGGTGCGGAGAGTGTTTTCGTTTTTGAACTGGACGATATGAGAGGTTTCGTCGATCTTTTGAGGGCAGCGAGGGAAGAGGAGGAAGACGCGAGTGGTGCGAGAAGGTCATCCAGCTTGAGTGTACTCGAGCCTGTACAGAAATCAGAATATCAGACCCATGGTATCGATGCATGTGTTTACCTCGAACGCCAAACTCGCTCTCTTCGCCAGCCTCGGTGCGATCGGCGACACGTTGACGTTTTTTTGCACCGGATTCTACAACCTCGTCTGGTTTGCGTTTTTGGGATGCGGAGGGGTCGAGGTTCGAGACAAAGGTCTCGAGGTAGGCGAGCGCCTCGGGTGAGGGGTCCTCAGAGTCTGAAGCAGATATACGTAGCTCGTCTTCCTCATCATTTTCCTGGTCTCCACCTCTGGCTTCATCGTCTTCGTCCTCACTCATTCCTGCATCTACGTCGTCTGCTCCTCCCCACTCCTCTTCGCCACCCACTGCCAAAGCCTTCGCCTGTATGTTTGGCAGCTTCTTATCGATCTTCGGAGGCACTTGCTCGTCGTTCTCCACATCTGCCCGTCCGTCGAAGACATCGAGAACATCGAAGAACTCGCCCATACTTTCCTCGTCCATCTCCTCATCCTCAACCCCATCTGCGTCTTCGTTCTCCGAGACTGATCGAGAATCCCCTGACGGGGCATCAGAGTCTTCGTTGAGATCAACCTCCTTCACAACACGCCGTTTCCCATCTGAATCCCTATTTCTGCGCGTCGCGCCTCCTTGAGCACCCTAAATGAGGCCAACCATCAACGATGGAACAAGACGAAAACACAATACGATACACGCACCTTGCGCACGAACTCCGAACCTGCAAACTCATCCCTATCGCTCTCCTCAAACGCATCCTCACTATCGATATCTTCGTCGTCCTCGCTGTCCACGCCCCCGTTGCCATCCCCATCCTCGTCTTCATCATACCGCATCAGTCTCGCGCGTAGCTTCTTCATCGTTTCGTGGCCCAACCCGTTGAGGTCTACCTCGTCGTCTGAGCCGTATCGTCGTCCTTCGAGTTCGTGTCGGTCCAGAGAGAGCGCAACTTTTGCGCGACGGACTTTGGAGGGGGCATACTCGTATACGTCGTTGATGGCACGCGCTTTGCCTTTGCCTTGGTGGTGAGCTTTTCGGCGTGCTCGATCTGGGTGTTTCTTTGTGAATGAATGGTCCTTGGATGGTCCTTTTGATGATTTGATGTCTCTTGCCATGATGGGGCCGGGTTCAGAAAGAAAATGCTGTGGCTTGGCAGATGGGCCCTCTTGAATTCCGGATTTAGAAGGTAGTATTAAAGAGTCGACTTGGAAATGATACACAGCCTAGATCTACAGAGGAAGAACTCCTGGGTCTCCACCTTATTGCTCTACTGGACCACGGTCGTCCTCTGGACCCGGTTCAAGAGGATCATTAGCTCTTAGTGCGTCCTCCTCATCTCTAGATGTCCAGTGATGTGAGGTCGAGTTTATGTTTCCAAAACCTTTCGTCCGGGTATTCCAAGCGGCGGTGATATAATCTACCAAAGCGTGAAAGAACTCTGAACAGACATCCCAGATCTCACGCACGTGCGTGATAGTGAGCTTGGGCAACTGGTCGAAACCTCTCAGACGGAGCACGAAGCGGTTGTAAACGGTACTGATGACGATAAATGCCATCAGGAGGATCATAGTTCTGATTTGAACGTCATGAGCATAAAAACGAGACAGGATAGTGATCAAACGTACGAGATAGTCAAGAAGACAAGCAGTCCTCCGAAGAAGCCGCGTTCCCCGGCCGGACATGCATACTATGAAAGACTTTAGCCGCAGAGATGTCGAGGGGATTAGAGTGTCTCACATGTGTCCGCCATTCAAATTCGTAGTGACAAGCCTTATCCTCATCTTCAGGCCACTGATCAACAAGTATGGGCTTCCCTGTCACGGTGATTCGTTAGCTTACCAGACGTGGATTTTAAACATGGATTTCAAACCTGCAGAGTAAACAGACGTGTCACATATGAAGAGGATGGTAGAACTCCCTCGCTCGTCCTCCAATCCAGTACACGGGGAGCCCTGTGACTGGCGGAGCATCAGACCGCCACCCTTCACATCCAGCGTCGTATTCACGAGCCTGACCGGTCAAACGTTTATTCACGATACACCATAAACCAATCTCAAGATCGCGCTTACCCAATGGCAAAGTCTCCATGATCCCTTCTCACCAGCCCGGCAATATCGGCTTCACTCTCATCGAGCCCGGTGTTCCAAGGCTCGGTGTGGATCCTTCCACACACATTGAGGAACACCTTGTGGCCGCCGTCGGTCTGAAATTGGTAGTCTTTGCTGGAGCACGCTAAGCGAGCGGAATGTAGTGCTCCCGTGGTCAACTAGACACACCTAGTTTTGAGAGGGCTCAGATCATAGTAACGATCAGCACTGTCGTGAGCTGTGCAGGGCTTTTCTGCGGCGAGGGCGGGGACTGCGCCAGAAAGAAAAAGAAAAAGCCGGAGCCTCCACGAACACAACGCCATGGGTATGATAGTGGTACGAGGGCGAGCCAGAGCGACCCCTCGGTAGGAGGTCTCCCCCGCTCGCTGCGTCACTGCCACAGCCGATTTACGCCGCACCTCGTCGAAATACATCAACAGCCTTGTCCTCGACGACGACCTCGACAAATGGCCAGCGCATTGCTACGCCGGCGTTTTGTCCTACCAAAGCAGACTATTTTTCGCTCTTTTTCTACGTCACCAGCGCGATGGAAGCCCGAGGTCCAGTCTACAAACCCGAACGGAGCAAAGAATCCCTTTGAGACCCACACCGTCGAGGACCTGCACGGCATGTCTGCGGCGGAAATACTGGCAGAGACTGGCACGCGTGCAGATACAAAGCTAAGACATTTCACTGGTACGTTTTTATGACCTTTCACCCTTTTGTTGATGTGCATGTTGGCCCATACAGTCAACTTTGGGTGCGTGTTCACGGCTCTCTCGAGGATAGATTGTTCAAACTGCACCGCAGCCCTCAACACCCCGCCGCCCACGGTGTCCTCCGTATGATTTTGGAGCTCAACGGAGAGGAAATTCTCCGGGCTGACCCAGTGCGTTCTGAATGACGAACTGCACACACGTCTCTTACCCATGTGCAGCACGTTGGTCTCCTTCACCGTGGTACGGAAAAACTTATTGAATACAAAACCTACACACAAGCCCTCCCTTACTTTGATCGTCTCGACTATGTCTCCATGAGTTCGTGTCGTTCGTACTGATGACATTGCAACCAAGAACTGATCGATACTCTGTAGTGACCAACGAGCTATGTTACACCCTTGCTGTGGAGAAACTTCTCAACATCGAAGTGCCTGAACGAGCTAAATGGATTCGAACCATGTTTGGTGAAATCACTCGCATTCTCAGTCGTGCGTAGTACCCTTCCCTCTCGAGTATCGGTGACGAGATACCTAGTCAGACTTGATGGCTGTCCTCTCACACGCTATGGATGTTGGTGCTCTCACACCTTTTCTTTGGGGTTTCGAGGAGCGTGAAAAGCTGATGGAGTTCTACGAGCGTGTCTCCGGTGCTCGTCTCCACGCAGCTTACATTCGTCCAGGTGGTGTCGCCTTTGACATCCCTCATGGCCTCCTCGAAGACATTCATAAATGGGCAACTCAATTCAGTTCACGTGTGGACGAGATCGAGGAAGTCGTGACTGGTAACAGGATATGGAAAGAACGTACCGTCGGTATTGGTGTCGTGACTGCCAAGCAGGCATTGGATTACAGCTTCACCGGTGTCATGTTGCGTGGAAGTGGCGTTCCTTGGGATCTCAGGAGGGTACAACCATACGACAAGTATGACGAGGTACGTCGATGGCACTGTGCTACACTTGTTCTCTGTTGCTATATTACTTGATGTCCCCGTTCTAGGTTGAGTTTGACGTTCCTGTCGGCAAGAATGGTGACTGCTACGACCGGTATCTTTGCAGAGTTCAAGAATTCCGTGAGAGTTTGCGCATCATTCACCAAGTGTGTGTCTTTACTGCTCCTGAGCAACGTGTGCTAAAATATATTGTAGTGCTTGAACAAGATGCCTACTGGTGTTGTCAAGGTCGACGACAACAAACTCGTTCCACCTCCCCGCGCTTCCATGAAGGAGAGCATGGAGGCCCTCATCCACCACTTCAAAGCATGTTTTGCTTCTTCTCTCAATACCTGTCACTAACATACAAACGCAACAGCTCTTCAGTGAGGGTTACTCTGTGCCTCCAGGTGAGACCTACAGCGCTATCGAGGCACCCAAGGGCGAGATGGGAGTCTACCTCGTATCGTGCGTATTTCCTTCCGTCCTCGGGTCAACTGTGAGACTGAGACTGACGTCTTGAACCACTCAGGGATGGCACAAACCGCCCCTACAGATGTAAAATCCGTGCCCCCGGGTTCGCCCACTTGGCAGGTGCTGACTTCATGATGAGACGTATGTTGTGCTATCTTGTCATCGCAACCGTCAAAAGCTAACAAAATCGCATTTTTCCTTTCCTTGCAGACGTAAGCATACGTAGATTGTCTCCTCGAATACCCGACTGACGGCTGTTCCTTTCATTTGTAGCACATGCTGGCAGATGCTGTAGCCATCATTGGTACAATGGATCTCGTGTTTGGGTGAGTGATTGATTTCTGTGTACATGGCGAGGTGTGCTCATAGGGTGCCCCCCCGAATCCAGTGAGGTAGATCGGTAGAGCCGCATATATACGTTTTGTCGTCGGGACTTTATATATATCTCTGAATACAACACGCCATCGACATGTATATCCTTCGGCCCGTTTTACCTTCACCTATCGCCCCTGGAACAACGGTATACAGCACGGGGTCCTCAACACGAAACGTCTCATTGAAGCGTGGTTCGACGCCACTGGTCATCGTCAGACGCGTGTGTATTCTCATGTTGGTCAAGACCGATGTTCGACTTGGGCTGTTGAGATCGACTTCGTCACGCTTGGCCCGGCCCAGCGGTCGCAACAAGATTCATTCCCGATCTGTAGGATATGAAAATACCTAACGATCGCGGGATGACGAGAGGTATCTCGGAGCGATTCAGAATCACCAGGACTCCCCTGTGCAAAAAACCGTGAACTTCAGTGAGGTTTGTGGGTAGCGCTGACTGCCTTTGACATTGATGTTCACTTTACGAAAAAAACGAAGAAAGCACGGCAGGCCCACGGCCACGAAGCGGCGTGCAATAAGTATCCCTGATTCTGTTCACTACGAGAATCAAAGCACAGCCCGCAAATTTCTCGAGATAAACGGTACATATACATACGCAAGAGAAGTTGTTTCAATTCTCACAAGACTGCAAACACACAAGGTTGTAATCTTCTACAACACATTCGAGGGTATTCTGGATGTTGGATTTGTCCCAAGAAACACAGCCAAGTTGGACAGTGTACAGCTATGTTTAAAGGCAGTAATCAAGAAAGCGTCATGTTTCAGACATCCCTATTCCAGTCCAATAAGTGGGGACGAAAGAACACATAGCAACGCGCGCCATGCGGATGGATCGCCCGAGACACCGGCCGCGCTGAAAACCATATGTATCATCTACACTACATCTGCGGAAATAAATGCAAAGCAGCAAAGGCTGATAATAATAAAGATGCATGAAGACCATTTCGATGAGGTGCTCATTCGATCTTCTCGCGCGAAAACTTGCAATGACACATCAGATCAATTTAGCTTCCCTTGTTCGTGGATATGTTTGAGCACACGTACCAGGGTCACGACCGTGCCGTCTTCGAGCACTTGTTTGCGCGGTACGAGCTCGTACCCGAGCACTCTTGGTAATAGGACACGCCATCCAGCCCAATAGATAACCCCGAGTAACAATACACCAATGCCAACAAGGCAGTACCTGTCATTTGTCATAGCATCAGTGCCCAGTTTAGCGTTCAACGTTCATCTGGAGGGTGAACGAGGGAGGGGTGGGGGCGACGCACAAGTAGTATGGGAGAGGAGGTGTGTCCCCCACTCCATTGGACGGAGGTATGAATGGTACTATGATGACTGCCAGACGTTGCGCATGAGTGTCACGGTGGGAATCCATGGGAAACGTCACTCACGTAACACCGCTGCGGCAAGGTAGAACACTGCTAGAGGCCACCAGACTGAGGCAGCGTTGTCAGCGCCAGTTTCCCTCAGTGCAAAATCTGCCTACCCTTGAATGGCCTGGGTATATCTGGCCTCTTCCAACGCATGTAAAATAGGCCCTACACAAAGGATGTCAGAAACGAAAAGGAATTGAAAGCGATGGAGGACGGCATACGAAGACAATGAAGCAGTTGATGATTTGACTACCATATATATCCAAATCCAATATGAAGGGATACGCGACGTTCCCAGGCATCCCAAGAATCATGATAACCTACACTCGCAGTTTGGTTTGCGTGTTCCTCAAAAGCATCGAGAATACACTCACCGCAGGGATCAAATAAATGATGAATCCAGGTAAAGGTGACTTTCCTGTGGGCCAATTTGACGCCCAGAACTTGTTACCGAACGGAAGAGGAATACCCTCCTTGGCGAGCTCTGTTGGCAGTGAAGCCATACACTGTGATCAACTTCAATCACATGGGATAACATGTATGCTCACCCTGGTTAACGCGGGCAGCAGCAAACGTCTATCCATGTTCGTAAGCGTCAACGAGAACAACTAAAGCGGACATCACATACAACGGTGATGACATTCTAAGGCAACATTAGTACAGGATGCTCTTCACCATACATATCCAACACTCACTCCTAGCGCACTACAGCGTGGAATTCAACCATCGACAAGGTTAGCGAGCAAAGTTGATGCAATCGGGAAACAAGACAGGAACACAGGATAACGAAACACACCTGACGGCAACAAAGACAGTCAACGCACGCTCTGCAACGGACCCGAACACATTGTGGAAAAATACAGCAGCCACAACCAACTCGCCGGCAGTTGTAGATTCAATCGTGTCCTATCACTAAGAACGGTTACATCGATCGCCACAGGACAACGGATAAACTACGCATGGAGAATGTCGACGCACCTTGCCTACCGCGCTGAAATAAGCGATATTGACAAAGAGATAGAGCGTGGCACAGATACCCAGTCCAAGGGGTCCGGCAATCCTGAGCGCCCGCACTGGGTCTCGGACATTGTTGAGCACGTAGTTGACGTTTAACCAGCCGTTGTATGCGTAGAGGACCTTGAGTGTCGCGGTCGCATACTGTACATCGTCATTGGCATCGGTGCCTATCATTGATAAAAAAACACTCGCATCGCTACTGCTATGGGAACTACCGGCGAATGCGTTGATGAAGTTGGCTTGAGGATTGCGAATGGGGGTCTTGCCTGATAACACTACCCAACCTGTCATCATGATAAAGACAAGAATGGCCATCTTGAAGATCGTCAGCAACTGAGAAAACTGTATCGTTAGGGGTGCAGAGACCGAAAATATGGCTATAATCGCACGTTCATCATATAGATGCCAGCGTGTGGCGCAAGAGCGTGAAGTATGGTCACAAAAACAATCGCTAAGGGTGATATTTATCCTGCACCAATATTGGATAGGGGTTTAAACGCACCTGCAAGGGCAATGCCACGCTCAGGCCAATTCGTTACGTCCTGTCCCGCCGAAACAAGGATGCTGGGGCGACGTCACGTGAGATACGCCACGCAGAAGAATCCGCCTAGCCGCTTACTTGGTCGCAAACACCTACCGCCCAAGGTTAAGGTCATCAGATACACAGTCGTATCCAACTTGGCACTTACAATAGACCCACTCGCGGTGAATCCAAGTAAAATTGCATTCGCAGCAAACACGCCCGTGGCAAGGTATTTTAGTTTTTGATAGACGGCCTCCAAGTACACCTTTTCGCCGCCACTTCGGGGATACATGGTCCCAAATTCAAGCCAGATAAACAAGCCACATAGGGACAGGAGGAAACCAAGCACCCAGAGCATGAGGGCTGCTCCGACGGAGCCAACCTCATTCCGAATCAAGGACGGCGTCGAGAAAATGCCGGTACCGATGATCCGACCGATGACGAGAAGGGTGCATGAGGTGAGACCGAGATGACGACCAAGCCCTCCCGCAGCGCCTACGCAAAAACAGTGATTGAACCATGACGAAAAAGAGTGAACCCACATACCTTCCTGCAGAGAGAGCCCACCAGGACCGACCCCAACGGCCGGCACGATGTCTTGATCAGGTTGCGCTTCATCGATATGATCATTCGAACCAGACTTCCCGTTCTCCGTTCTCCGGAAATGAGCCAAAGGGATATCATCATTCAAACCAGCCTGACTATTCTCTGTTCTCCGAAAACGCG
The DNA here is from genome assembly GCA_038094755.1 of Caloboletus firmus. NCBI lineage: Eukaryota > Fungi > Basidiomycota > Agaricomycetes > Boletales > Boletaceae > Caloboletus > Caloboletus firmus. The sequence goes on along the minus strand of JBBPUO010000059.1, from coordinate 15,367 downwards.
CCAAAAGGGATAAAAACATGAGCGGGATAATATGGAGGGAGGTACTCTCTGATCAGGAACGTGTTATGAGCGGAAGCCTGAAAAATGAAGAAGACGGCAGGTTTATATGAGTCAGCGCTCAGCATCGAAAAGATTACCATGTCGACAGCAGTAATGCCAATAGGACGAATAATGGACATTATGCAAGCATAGTCGCTGGTCTTCGCATCTATGTACAATCAAAGGTACGATCATCCACTTGGTACAAAAAGTTACCTGAAAGAACGTGCGAAGGACTTCACCGAACCCGATGGCGAATGGGCGAGTTGCCGTTCACAATCGACTGCACCTGTCGTAACGCCACCGGGACGCCATCACCAAGTCTTTGATCTTTGAATCAGCCGAGGCATGTTACCAGCGCCAGATCCGGGGTAGGGTGCAGTGCCAGTCACAACGGATGGATCAATATTTTAGACCGATTCAAATGCTGTATGAAACGTGAACCTGGTACTTTATTTCAAGTTTACCTTCGCCTCTACCACATTTAGGCCAGTCCTGATTATTGATGTAGCCGTTGTGAGTGGAAAGGACAGAGATTCCAGAATCCGGGCAGCTGTCAACAACTGACATTATTCCCTAGCATCGCATTGTCTGGCCCTTTCCCACAGTTAGAAACTGTAAATCAGCGTAAGACAGGGTACGTACCATGGCACGAAGCCTGAAATGTTTCAGCTTCAAAGACAGGATATTCGTGAACGCGTGAACACTGAAACATTTGATTCTGAGCACGTACAAAACCTGGCGTATCGTAAGTTTGAATTTCTGTGGCCCGAGCAGCTTGCGGATCGACACCACAGAAATGGGCCTTCGTGCCGGTTGTGTCTCCAGAGTCCAGCGAAGCACTGATTATATATCTCATCAGTGCTTCGATTAGAGCTCCTCAGCGATAAGCCTCTCCCTATATCAAGGATTGTGTGACTGCCCGTCGCCCTTGAGCTCTCTTTCTTGTCTTCCCCTCCATATGTGGCAAAGCTGGTGTGCTAGGTATTAGGGTTACGAGGTACTGTAAAGTATGACTCTAGAGTAGTTTATCGTGCATGAAGGGGCTCTTCCCGACGCAAACGAGCACGGAAAAGTCAGAGGTGTGACACTAAGTCAAGCGAGAACGACGATGTCACATCCCCCAGCTGTAAACATGCATCTTCGACCTTTTGACACAGCATGATTGCCTCTGCCCGCGATATTTTAGGTTCCATATCCTCATCGTCATCGTCATCGTCGTCATCCCAGTTGTCCTCATCCTCCTCATCCTCCTCAAACATCTGGTCTTGCTTTTCCGTCATCTCTTGCTCTTCTGCAGGCTCGATAAACTCGTCCGCAGTGAGTGGCTCGCCGACGATGAGACTGCGTCGTTTCAGCTCAGCAATTAAGTCTGCGACTTCTTGCTCAACAGCTTCAAGTTGCGGAATACGCGGGCGGGTAGGGATGTGGATCTTGAATCTAGTTTGATCGGAAGTAGCTTGCGCAAGATTCGAGTCGATAGCTGCTGTGGCTGCACTTTTGTCATCTTCAGCGTCCATAACAACTAATATGAAAGCTGGTCGTCAATCTAAGTCCTTGTAGTGAGCCCCGAGAGTGTCCTTTACCTTTGTAATGTGGAGGGTGAGGATGTGGTTTATGCTTTTTGGTGATGGGCACTTGAGCAGCAGGTTGGGGCCGGGTGCACTGAAACAGGTCGCTGCCCTGCAAAAGTGCCATCTCATAATGTATATTTCTATACGTACATTACCATTCAGTTTCTCGCTGTCCCACAATGGGATCTACAAGAGTTGATAAGTCAAGATGAGAGTTACGGGTCACCGTATGCATTGTGAGAAACCCAACATGAGCAGTTCGGCAATTGCCGAGCCTTGACCAGCACACTTTGAGCTCGATCGGGCAGGCTAGCATTGATCACCACTAGCCGCTATGCGAGTATCCCATCTTCTTGCTCTTTCCTTACCATACCTCGTATCAGCGTCCTTCGGGGACCAGGAAATATTGTCACCACCAGCCATGGCACAAGCGCCTCTCCAAGACTCGGTATTCACCCCTTCAACATTCACGAAACCCAGCCTGACGGACCTGCTCACCATCGAGTCGTCAGCAAGCATCTATTTCTCTTACGCGCGAGAAACGGAGTTCTCGAAGGACTTCAGTGTTGCCGATAGCCAGTTAACGTTGCTCGTCCCAACGAACAAGGCTGTCATGGCTCTCACACGGAAACCGTACGCACGTTGCTCGTCAGCTTTGCACGGGCGGCAACACTAACCTGGCGGATGCCGGACGATCTCCATGAAATTTACAGAAACCAAGGATCCCCTTCTGTTGAGCCAGAGATGATGTCGGGAGAGGAATACGACAAACAGTCGAGGCACAACGTCGAGCGTTGGGTTGCGGCACACATCATTCCTGTGAGCCCGAGCTTATGGAGTGTGTTCACGTTCATTCATGCAATTTCAGTTCCGTATCTCGTTATCCGATGTCCCGGCGACATATGATACCTTGTTGGATGGCAAATCCGTTACGTTTATGCCTGTCTCGGGCGGGAGGAACTTGCCCGATTGGTCAAGGGTCACCCTTGAAGACGGTGTACACATTATCGAGAAGAAAGAGGTAAGAGTCTGCTTATGTATTGGTTGTCAAACTAACGTCGTTACAGGGGGAAAACGGCGTAATATACATGATTGATGGTACTATCAAGCCTAACTGAGCACACTATGCAAACGTATTTGATCGTGTAGGATATCGATATCCAGGTGTAACGTAACGACACGACGGTCTTGAATTTACAAATAGCCCCAAGTTGATCATCGGGAGTGTCTGTATCAACGAGTAATCGAATTTCCGCCGATCTGGTGAAGGGTTCCATAGCAAGATGTCCTTGGCTCGCAAGCAATGTTATTTCCTCATACCGCTCTCGCTTGTCAGGTGGTTGTTTCAGTGTACTGTTCATCATCCTGGCTTTCTGCATGCATGTATTGACCTATACTTGACACGGGCTGACTCCGATTAATTATATTACAGGCTATGCCTAGCTCTGCAACTGGTTCTGTCACTGGTCAGTAAACTGGATTGGGTCCTCCTTTACTTTGCATCGTGCATATATATATTCAAGCCAAGTCTGGTCCGAACAGTGAGTTTGTTCCACCTATGGTTTTCGTGACGATTAAAGAATTGAATAGTTTGGGAGATTGTTGGGGAACTCAATGCATGCTAGAATTCTCTGGTACCGCCATCTGCAAAGAGGGTTCTTGTCGATATGGGAGTTCGAACACATGCATATCCCCCTACCATGATCAATGACTTGACGACAGCAAATGCCACGGAGTACTTTATACCCTCGTTGATCACTCTCGACACATCGTGACCTCGTTTCTTTTTGACTCTCCGTCCCAGCGTTCTCGTCGTTGCCTCGTGCAGACCAGTCGTCCTGTCGGAGGTGCTGTACAAGTAGTTTGCACTGCGAGATTCAGAATACAAAGCTCCTCACGTTCGGTAGGCTCAATTCCGCCTGGGAGATGGGTGAGTATGTACAGTGCGAATCATAACATACTAATACAAACAATACACT
>JBBPUO010000059.1:0-11676 GCA_038094755.1 Caloboletus firmus | reverse complement strand
TCGGGGGCCCCTCGATCGAGAATGGCGCCACAACTGATACATGTTATGGGACTACGCAGGCTCTCACATCCAGTCACACCGGTACCAGACAATCAGACAAACATTCGTAGTACATTTCACGTCAACGCTCAAACAATGGTAATGATCAACTACATCAAAACAAGAATTTCCGCATTCCATTGCATTTGGAACCTGATGACAAAACCCTAAGTGGAGCTCAATATATGATCCATCCGTGATAACGATTTACCGATGCGTACCCACATCGTTTACAAGTTTCTGGCGACTAAATCGCTGAAGCCAACGGTTTGAACGGTGTACCGGAGGACATCGTCTAGCAGCGTGAACTGGACGTTCCCTTCACCTTCATAGCCAATCTGCCGACGATGTATATCAGCTGGGTGGAGTTGTGTGCGTCCCATATACCTACCTCGAAAGGAGGGTTCACCCCGTCATTGACAACAAGGGACCACCATTGGGGCACGTTGCCAGTATGTCCTACATCTGTGAAGATGACAGGGACATTGCGGCCCTCGATGAAGATGTAGCGGGTGTTGGCACTGGGTTGCCCGCTGGGCAAAAGGGCCGTCTGCCTGACGGTCTGATTGTTCAGGAATAAAGCCCACACCATGGTTATAGCGTTGGGATTGTTTAGCTAGGTTTACAGCGAGGATTTGAGTTGGACGGATGCTGCTATGGTGCTCTCACCGACTAGCTTTTATAATGCCAGAGGACCGTGGTGGGAAACGATTGCCACACGAGTAACTTGTGCTATACATGTACAGAGCGTAGATGTTTCGATCAGAAGGACCCTTCAGGAATTCGCCATTTGGTAAAATCTTATGGTTGAAGGAAATACGGTGGCTAGGTAGAGTTTCGAATGAAGACACCTACCGTGTGGGGGTGCGTTGAACAACTTCTTATTGAGTCACAGTTTGAATCCATTCGCGAGGGTGAGGATGCCGGGATGAGCAAGCGGACTGACAATATTCTGATTGTGAATACCCTGTTTCGGGGCAAAATTAGGGACTCCTGACTTCTTAAACTATGGCCGTGAGTGATCCCTCGGGCCACAGTCCAGAACTTGCTTGCATAGCTCTTATTATTTCCTTTCATCCTTCTGGTTGCTACCACGTCCAGGGAGCTTTGATATTTTGTTCGCTACTCCATGGTGAGATGACGATTTTGAGCCTTGGACAAATATGCGTGCTGAATAGTGTAGACTTATGATAGTAGAGACGAACTACCAAAGATGAATTTTCACACACTTGCCAAACAACAACACCCAATTGGGCGACAAGTCGAAACTAAAGGTCGTACCTTTCCACAAGCCTTTTCACCACTCCGGTCACGGAGCAGATCGCTCTGATCACACACACACTGCTGTGTCTCATTCTTTCCATATGAACCTGGTCTTTGGCTGATATATTCCGTCCCTTTCCCAGTCTTGGACCAGCATAGAATCCTACTATCAAGTCGGGCATAGGACGCATCACACTTTTCCTGGGTTGGGAACTGAGCGCTAAAATGGTAGGACATCGTGTTTTTCCGTACTAAAAGAACTACCCTGTTTCTATCACATTCCGCGATAGGCTCTGATAATGCTTCATGATGCTTGTTGGAGTGGTTCCTGAGGGTACCGAAACTAAAACTAGGGTTCTGGAACCACTTCTCGTCAGCACCTCTGCCTTGAATTGAATAGGTCTGACCAGCTGATTTACGCCTCGTCCGCTGGAGACGCGGCGATCAGGTCTTCTGACAATGACGGTCGATGTTCTAGATGAACTACACTGCTTCTATCACATTCCGGGATAGGCTCTGATAACGCTTCATGACGTTTGTTGGAGTGGCTCTTGAGGGTGCTGAAACTAAAAGTAGGGTTCTGGAACCGCTTCTCATCCGCACCTTTATTTTATATCAAATATTAAGTCTGACCAGCTGATTTATGCTTCGTCCGCAGGAGATGCGGCGATCCCATCTTCTGATACCGATGATCGATGTTTTAGCCCAATGTACCGGGAAGAGTCTTGATCATCTGCCCATGTGTAGGGTTGACAGTATAACTACACGAAAACCTTCCAACTGCTGATTGAGCAACAAGTAGATTATGGCATGGAAAAACGTTCCCAGATACTTGCTCATACTTGCTCATGGTATATTTCCCACAAGATCACGACAAGTGACGATCACCGCCCACAGGAAAGTTGCGAGGCACAATGACCATGACTCCGGCACAGGCTCTCCCTGCGTACAATAGGTTTTCACTTCCATAGTCGACGGCTTGATCGAGTTCAATTTCCTAAAGATTCTTAAGCACAGCGTACAGCGAGCCTGTGGTGACCGTCCGCTTTAGGTGAATCTCAGCCCCAGGCAAGCTAATTTTGTCCCCCTCTGGTCATGCTCAAGATGCAATAGGTAACTGACTCTGGAGCCTGCTTTCACCCTCACTCTGTAGAATCAATACTTATCTCCCTGTGGGGATTGTATTTGTTCTGCTGGGTTCCAGTGTATCACTCGAAGGTAGGACCCGTCCCTGTCTGAATTTACACTGCAGCCGAAGGTTTGTCGCCTGAACCAGGCTCAATGTATATATAACCATTCAATATGAGGACAGACCCAGTACGAAGTCTCTCTCAGGAGCGCACTGTAACTAATCTTGATCATACCTGCAATGCCCTTCGACGGTGATCCTCTAGGGTTCTATGAGAAATGAGTATCGTGCTGCCCTTCTCAAACAGTTCCCTCTGTTTAAACATGATGCTCATCTGCCTAATCCTTTCGACATCTCTGACGAGCTACTGCGCTTCCTTCCTCAGCTGAAGGTCGGGGATCCTTGGTGCTGGCGCCTGCGGTCGCTATTCTTGACCCTCGATATCAAGTACGAAATCCTCGAGGCCTCAAACCGTACTGGTGGTTGTCTCTCGACTTATACATTTCCAAACGGGGGAAAGTACGACTATTATGTGCGCTATTTCATCTTGGCACTCACTGGATGAACCGTTATTGACTGTATCCCGTTCTTCGGGACGCTGGCGCCATGCGCTTCCCACTTCCGAAGAGGGATGCGCATGGACAGTTCAAAATGGGACCATGAAGAGGTTAGCGGAGTCGATCGAATACGGACCGCTGAATGATGGTCAAGATCACCTGGAGGATAAGCTTGTACCTTACTACCACCGCGCTCCAAGAGGTTGGGATGTGATGAAGGCGAATGACTCATGCTCCACTTGCGCATACATGGCCTCAAAATATCTGCCTAGCGAAAATTTCAAACTTCCTCCGTAGCATCTTCCTAAGAACGTCATCAATTGGTGTGGGTTTCTCGAAGAGAGCGGTAGTGGGTGTGACTGCACATTGGCAGAGTCGGTCTTCTTGTCGTTGGCATTCGCCAAGATCAGTAATACTGACTATGGGGAGGTGGATTGGAAGTGTTTCGAGTGAGTTCCAGTTCTGGTGTCAGTCTGGGTCAATTTAGCTGACCAGACTCAGGGGTGGGCCGGAGACGTTGCTGAATAAGATGGAAGAATGTATCGAAAAGCAGGGCATTTCCATCCAATTCCGGAAGAGAGCCGCAGCTACCCGTCAATGAAGTATGATTCTCTCCCTCCAGAAAGGTTTTCCGAGGAGCAAGCTTCCTCGACGCGAGGATGGACCCGCGGGGGAATGTCGTGGGCGTCCAAGAGAGCAGCGACACGTACTGAAGAGTAGTACCGCATATTCCCCAATCCAATCGGTATCTTTGACTTCAACTTGCCAATCGCATACGGAGATCAGGGAACCTCAGCAAGTCTCATTCATTGATAGAGGTCATCGATAAGTTATTTATACCCGACATGTAGGATATTAAAACTTATCTGATGGTCGGGATACTAGAGGTGTCTCGTAGCGAATCATTGGGAGGAAGCTGCGAAAAGATCATGAATCGCACTGAGGTCTGTTTCGGCCGACCACCCTGAGATATGGAGAAGACGCGAAGACAGACCACGAAGCGAATATCATCGGCTATTCTCCAGCCAGTGGTACCCGGATCCATGTTGAAGTGATACCCCTGTCACCAGCTTGCTCCTTGCGTGTGTGATTACCGATCTGACAGGGGTTATTACACAGTGATCTCTAGAAATCATCTCGGGGGCTCCTCGATCTAGAATGGTGCCACAACTGATACAAGTTCCAGTCGCACCGATACCAGACAATCAGACAAACATATTCGTAGTACATTTCACGTCAACGCTCAGAACAATGGTACATAATCAACTACATCAAAACCGGAATTTCCGCATTCCATTTCGTTTGGAACCTGACGACAAAAACCTATCTGAAGCTCAATATATATGATCCATCCGTGATAACGATTTATCACGGATTTACCGATGAGCACGCACATGATTTACAAGTCCTTGGTGACTAAATTGTTGAAGTGAGCGGTTTCAACGGTGTACCGGAGGACGTCGTTCTCTTGTAGCAGCGTGACCTGGACCTTCCCTTCACCTTCATAACCGATCTGCCGACAATGTATATCAGCCGGATTGAATTGTTTGCGTCCCGTATACCTACCTGGAAAACAGGGTTCTTCCCGTCATTGATACTAACGGCCCAGTATTGTGGCACGTTGCCAGTATGCCCTGCATCTGTGAAGATGATGGGGACATCGCGGCCCTCGATGAAGATGTAGCGGGGGTTGACACCGGGTTTCCCGCTGGGCAAAAGGGCCGTCTGCCTGACGGTCTGGTTGTTCAGGAATAAAGCCCACACCATGGTTATAGCGTTGGGATTGTTTAGCTAGGTTTACAGTGAGGATTTGAGTTGGACGGATGCTGCTATGGTGCTCCCACAGACCAGCTTTTATAATGCCAGAGGACCGTGGTGGGAAACGATTGCAACACGAGTAACTTTTGCCGTACATGTCGGTGGGGTGTACGGAGCGTAGACGTTTCGATCAGAAAGACCCTTCAGGGGGGTTCGCCATCTGATAAGATCCTACGATCGAAGGAAATACGGTAGCTAGGTAGAGTTTCGAACGAATGCACCAACCGTGTGGGTTGAACAACTTCCTATTGAGTCACAGCTTGCGCCCCTGTCTGCATTACCATTTAACAAACATGTTCAGGACTTCTTTCAAACTACTGCTAGTCGAGTGCAGTGAGGGACCATACATGCGGGAATGAATTCTCCACCAGCATTCTCGGGGTGCTGCATACAGTTGATGAGGTAAAATCGGTCTATTCGTACGAGCAAGCACGAACTGCCGACAAGATGTCATCGTGGGTGTACCATGCGTTACGATGAGGTATGCGGATGTTTCTGGCAGTTGTCGCGACTTTCCACTTCGCCCCGTACGAAACAGTGGGTATTATCATTTCCCGTCACTATGACGGGCTTCTGTTCACTCAGGTGAGTTCGCGCCAGAAGGCAAATGTGGGAAGCTCGAAAGGGGAAATCCTACCTGTCCTTTCTCATTCGCGAGGGTGAGGATGCCTGGACGAGAAAGCAGACTGACAATATTCTGATCATGAATACCCTGTTTCGGGGCGAAAGTGGGGAGTGACTTCTTAGACTGGTTGTGAATGATTCTGGAAGTTCGCCGTGGCCGATGGCGGGAAACACTGAGATGAGCGGACGCGCAGAACAAGACCACAATCTATACGAGCAACTATGGGTATAAGAGTGACTGCTATCTCTACACGCTGCGGCGGGACTACATACCGTACGTGACTTGTATGCTAATGGGCTTACAGATTCCTCGGGCTACAAAGTTTCAGAACTCGTCTGCATAGTTCTTATTATTTCCTTGTCAGGATCGTTAGAAATCGCAGTGCAAACACCAGCAAAGCATGTTGATTGCTACTTAGAACAGAGAATGGAACTGAATAGAGATACCGTACCTAGAACAGCACGACGTGAGGAGAAAAGAGTAATGGCCATCACAAAATTTGTACAACACGCGACGCACCACTGCATCCTAGTCTGGTAAAATTCGTGACAATCTTGGAGGCAGAGCGGATTCCTAGGGTCGCATGACTGCAAACCCCATCTTGGACTTGTCTGAGAGCACGTGAATGGCAGATAAGTCCGATGCAAATTGATAAGTCTTGTCTACTAAGTCTTGATAACCTGAACATTGTCCTCTCCTCGAACGCGGCGGTCGGGTACTCTCACTCATTGCTCATCTCATCTTTGATCACTGCCCACACCTGAACATGCGCTCGAATGACCCCGACATCGTGCGGGAAACAGTCACTGGGGGCGACATCTCAAATGGCCAATCAGACCGTCTTTCGCCATCAAAACGCATCAAGCAGGCCTTGGAAGTCCTGCGGGTTAGACCAATTTTACTTCTCAACTTCTTGATCAAGATCTTCGACCCAAATGAACCAGAATATGCTTCATACTGAGACTGATTCTGCACACTTCCAAAAGACGAGAATGGTGGAAAGCTGGCAAAACTTCTTGATGTCATACATCAAGACCAGTGTGGCTAACAGCAGCTCTCCGATTGGATGGAACCCTATGCGATTGACTTTGTGACCGAGAAAGTCTACGGCGAGATGGATGCAGTGAAAATCGCGCTGCGAGGAACTGTCAACTTGATCACCCCCGAGTACTTCAGAACCTGGGACTTCATCTCGTCGATGGACGATATTGTGAACCAGTTTTGTCCGACGCTACATCCGATCCTTGCGGATGAGAGGCCAGTCGAGGAAAGTGGCCATTGAGCATGGCGAGTTGTTCTGGCGAAACAATGAGTGCTGGTATCGACCAGACTTGATCAGCTGACATGATGTCGACATCAATTGAAGCGACCGCTGGAGATGCGGCGATCAGGTCTTCCGACACTGATGGTCAATGTTCTAGATAAACTACGCTACTTCTATCACATTCCGGGATAGGCTCTGATAATGTTTCATGACGTTCGTTGGAGTGGCCCCTGAGGGTACTGAAACTAAAAGTAGGGTTCTAGAACCGCTTCTCGTCCGCACCTTTATTTTATATCAAACAAGCGGAGCCTTTGGACGCTAGTGTATTACTAAAGTAACAATTTTTGGTATACTATGTTTGCACATCACTTGAGAAAAATGCTAACATATCTTCGCGACGTCTGACTCTCGATAAAACAGTATATAATCCCCCGTGCGCGAAAGGGTTGATGCGGAAGTCGAGAGCGGTGCGAGAAGCAGGTCGCAGAGGGAATTGTTTTCCGTGTGACAGTCCAGCGATATCCTTTATTTCGATGATGCAACGTCCCTGCGTGAAACCAGTCATGTAGCCGTGCACAACATGTTCACCAGCTGCAGGTACAGGCGTCTTCGCAAAGCATTGGTTACCTGCAGGGTAAAAGCATCGAAATTGAATGATTTGCTGTGGGGCCGCTGCATACTCGGAAACATCACTGTCGAACGCACAGTTATGGTTGACTCCATCGTATAGCTGGGTTGTTGGTGCGTTCGACTGTGCTTGGAAAGCTGTATTCCAGTGCGTCAAGGTCACCAGGTAGGACAAGAAGGTAAAGAAGTTCAAAGAGATCTGGGGTAAGAAGGTCGAGTGGACCAGCAAGTCGACGCTCACGGATCCTTTTCAATATGGGGAGCTCGGGACTGACTTACTTGACCAGCATCTTGGGTTGGTCAGTAAAGTCATCCGCTTGGAGGTGGTGTCATCACGCAGTGCAACTAGTTCGAGATTCTTTCATGTATCACTGTTCTATGAGTTTAGTTTCATTGAACAGATATACGTGCTGCGTACATGATGCGCGGTTGGCCCGATTTAAATTCCGGGTTTCCTCAGCGTCGTTCGTGGTCGTGACAATTTGGATGTACGCACTGAAGGAAGCATCACTGTGGTCGCCAACGGGGTGTGAGTACAGTGCAGTGAGCCAAATAAAGTTCATCCATTCATTCGGGCATACCCGTTCCTCAGTTTGCCGACTCCAAACCTTACAATGGGCACCACACTGACTCAAAATTGACCCTTTTTCTCGTCCTTCGTCTCTATTGAAAGCTTCACAATTCATCACGCAGGGCACCCTCCAAATTTCTTTCAAGTTGGAGATCACGACATCCAAGTTCACTGTGCCCAATCGTGCAAGGTTAGTTCGACTCCTAAGTCCTTCAGTTAAGGTGAAATCCCCCTCCCACTCAGGCTCCTACCCAACAGCCTTTCGAGTGCGAGACCATTGATAGATTTCGGGAATGATTCCACTCATAATTGGGCCCACTGCTAGCGGACTGAACATTTGCTTTCGACGTCGATGCTCCTTCTTTGCCATTTGCGCGAGGTTGATATAAAAAAAACATTAACGCTGAACGCGTTCCATAGCGCGCAAATGTAAATTCAAGGTCTTTCATTGCCCCAGCGCAATGATTGGCCTTGCATTAACATTGGCATTCCTCTGGAGCTTCTTATGAATTCTCGGTGCCTACTTGCTAATGATTTACCCCTTGACCCCAGGCCCAGTCGAGCCACATGCAGTCCACAACACAATCCGACTGCCTCCGAGTCTTCGACTATGGCCTTGTCTTCACATTTGCGTTCCTTGCTAGAATTTACCAACTTTGGTTGCTCGCTCGCTGATGATTTTTTTTACTTTATGATATGTTTAGGTTTAGTCGAGGCCCTCGCGGTCCACAACACAATGCGAGATCTCTGACCAGTTCGAAATGGCTGGCACCTGATGCAAGGTCCCCAATATGGCTTGGGGAGGTCGTGTACCTCCAGTCTCCGTGCTACGACAATGCGTGGTGTATGTCACGCTCTACCCTGCGCTGCTACGACTCGTTCCGTGACCACCTGGGAAACAATATTGGCGTTTGGTATAAACCCAGTGCAGTGCCCATGTTGCTCATTCCGACGCCTTGAACTCTTTTATACTAATATTCTGCTGGTCAACAAGCACTCACCATTTGGGGTAGGTTCGACCACATTTGGGTCTTGTGATAAGCACCCTTTTGAGCGCCTTACCCGTTACTTTGAATCAACAGGAATTGCCGTTATAATCGAGTTAAAGCCTACAATCAAGGGCCTCGGACGCTCGAGCAATAGGACATACACTGTTATCCTTTGAGTTCCAGATCGATTTCGATCGGAGTCGATTCAGAAGTGTTCCAGTTACGGTCCCCGAGCAACCCAGTACCAAAACGTGCACATCCAACCATCTTTGCTAAACTTGGTATCTCTCCTTGACCTATCTGTCATTCCGTCAGTTTGCAATGCTAAACCAGGATCTCAGAGGGGACGGGATCCGCGTACACATCGATCACAGTTGACCTATCTCAGACCTGGGTCATTACTTCTGCCTTGTTTCGAAGCTGACAACAATCCTATCCTCTCTGTTCTCGCCACCCTCGGCAACGCTGTCTAGCCCTGCAAAGTGAGGCACTCGGCAGCTTGGCTCATCTGCACTGTCCCTTAGGTATCAGTCGAGCATATCCACAGAGGGCCAATGACGATTGACCCATAGGTGCATTTCAGTACAGTATTGGCCCGTAGTGGGTGGTGTAGATGAGGGGGGGCGACTGCCGTATGACGCTGCTGCGGGTGTGTGCGGAGAATGTGTTCCAGGCAGGACTTGTGAGCACCTTGTTTCCAGATAGTATCTGTGGTGGATGGCGTTCTCATGGTGTCATTTATGTTTGATAGGGTACTACTGCTGTCTTGTTGGACGGTAGAGGACGATGCGTACGATATGCGAAATACTGTGAGCTAGATTGTGTGGGATTGATCAGGTCTTCTGATGGACATGTCTAGGCATCGGCGTGATGGTGGCGTCGAATTCTCGCTGTCTGCGAGTCATCCGTCTTAACGTCTCATCCCAAACAACAGCATTAACCAAACGCAGAACATCTTTACACGATCAGATCGAACAAGGTCGGGCGACAAAGACCCGGCTGGGATGAACCTCCGAGTCGTTGTCATAGGTCTTCTTGATGGGACTACCTCGTTAGTCTTCGGGTCGGACATACTCCCTAGCGAGCTATTACCCAGTAAAATAGTGCAGACGCACATGTACCACACAGTGATGCTGTCATGGAGCTCACCATAGGATTCTATGTTCTTTCCCTTGAGTGCTGAGAGGGAAATTCCGCCGGCGTGACGCGGTGTCATTCCCTAAGGAGGTTGTCCTGTGGAAGGCGTATAGGATGATGCCCGGAGAAGAAATTCGTACGATGCGATGCTCTATGTTGTCGGGAGATAATTTCAGGAACGTACGCTGAATACCTGGCCAATGCCAAGCGTTTGTCAAAGTGTGTTCGACACCAAGTCTTGCTTGTTTGGGGTGGAGCGCAGAGTGTTTGGAAACGAGATGGATATAAATTAGAGACGAGGCCTTGTACTATATTGTAGTGTTGGAAAGATCACGGAAGCTCAAACTCAAGTGACTCTGGGGTCCCTGCGGACGCGCCACAACACTCCTTGTGCAAAGAGTTGACCGATTTGAGACGACCTCACCCGCCAACGGCTTTGGAGTCATTGAATGACAACGAAAACGTGACAACAGCCATGGCTCAAAGTCTCGGGGGAACACATACTCAATCAGTTGAGCAAATAACAATGGTTTTTCGCTTCAGCCCGTGTTGCAGAGTCATGTCAACTGGACCTGTCCTGATCAATAGTGTGCTTTCGCGTCTGAAGGCACAACGGCGACAGTTTGCACTCGTCCATCCTATGTCCCAGCTGGAATGACGCCCGTAGAAGGAAGGAGAGGCTAGAAGGGTCGTTTATTGTACCATGCTGTTGGGTGAGTTTCTGGAGATTGTGTGCGGATGATGGGTACGGGAGCGGAACACCCCGTAGTAAGTGGAGCTTATGTCTGCCGATTCTCTCTCCCGTTCGTTATCCATATGTACTGACACGATTTATACCTCATGGTCAAACGTGTCGTCTACCGAAACGACGGAACATGGAACATAGGATGGTGCTGTCGTCATTTGTTGAGGAACAATTTATGATGATAGCGACAAGAGGGTTTGAATGGCTGACTCTTTGGTATTCTGTCTCGAATTGACCAGGTTGTGTTACTCTGTCTAGCTGGGGACTGGAAGGCCCAGTCTTTCCTACTCGGATCGATACGCGATGTACCAAAGTCCAAATCGCGGAGTAAGGGGATCTAGGGGGAAATCGCGAATACGACTGCTGAGTTGTGAGACCTCCAAGGGAAACCTGGAAAGACCAAGAGCAGGAGCGAGGGATCGATTCCTGTGATTGTCGGTGGGTGGTCAACTAATTTTCTCAGCTACAGGATTTGAGTGAAGGATTGCACGATTAACAAACGGGGCATGATAAGCTAACGGTGCCCTCTCACTGTGGACGTCGGCACTATCACAGACCTGAGGAGTGCGGTCCGAGACTCCGAGCGTGGAGACTTCCGCGGATGTAGTCGCCATGTGGCTGGCAGTTGGCTATGCTGCACCAGCTGGCGCACATTGTGGGGGGCTTGCCCCCCACACCCCCCTTCACAACCGCCGGCCTCAATTACAACCTCCAGCCATTAGTTTATTATTACTATTATTATTTTCTTATGACTTCCATACCTTTGAACTATTGTATAAATAAACTCAACAATTCAGTCTTCTTTTCATGGAGAAGTAGTACTATTGCCAAGATGAGGAAATTGAGAACAATAAAAATGTACAATTTTTCAAATCAATCCTCTAAGTACTTCAGTGAAAACAATATTTGTAG
>JBBPUO010000058.1:0-86630 GCA_038094755.1 Caloboletus firmus | reverse complement strand
CAGTACATCCAAATGAAGTCCATGCTGAAGTTGAGAGATGGCATGAGTTTCCAACCATGAACCAAGACAGTGCAGCCCTTCAACAAGGCACTCTTGATCTGGGTTGTCAGCTGCCAGAGCATGCCTGCGTCATGGCCATCATAGGCAATCTCTATGATCATTGGGTGATTTGTGTCATAGCTGCAGTCCTATGCTCTGGGAGCGCGAGACATGTAGTTCACTGTTTGACAATTCTATAAGTGAGTTTGCCTATCAGTTCATCCTTGATAGCCTGTTGGCTCCTACTTATCATCTCATTGAACCATGGGATGTATGTGCTGACACCCAGGTTTTTTCACTCCACAATAGGGGTATTTAATGTTGTACCTTTGTACCGAACATTTTGAATCTTCTGTTACAACTCTTCTTTTCTTTCTTACATCTACATTTCTTCTTCTCTGTGGAGCCATGCTCCATTTATCCTTTTGTACTTTTAGCCTCAATCACCTTGGGAGTTTCCCCGATTTGATCTTCTACCTTAGTGCTTCCATTCCGTGCCCTGTACCCCAGGGCTTCCTTTCCATTCCACGCCCTGTATCCCAGGGCTTCCTTTTCATTTCTACACCCTATACCCCAGGGCTTCCTTTCTGTTCTGCACCCTGTACCCCAGGGCTTCCTTTCCGTTCTGTACCCTGTACCCAAGGGCTTCCTTTTCATTTCCCCACTGATGCCTTCTATACCCCATACCCTGGGGCTTCCATTTTTCCTGCATCAGTCTTCTTACTTCTCCCTCGCCCTGTGCTCTTTCAGTGACTAAGTGTTCTTTCTATTTCCATTCTATTCTGCCACTTAGTCACTCAGTCTCCATTGTTCGTATATAAGTCATCCAGTAAACTACCGTGTTCCTTATGTTAGATCTACTCAATCTACCTTCTGTTGTCCCTACTGCGAGTTTTTGTTCCACTCTAAGCGAACATTGTCATTGTCCCTATGTGCCACTACTACATGTGGCCCTTCCTTGTCGAACTATTGTTCGAACCTTCGACCCTTGTTGCCGACAAATCAATCAGCAACCCTTCGCCTACCATCATTCCCATTCCTAGGTATTTACCATAGGAACTCTTTGCTTTTGAGTCTATACTCACCCCTATCTGGGTCAAGCGTAACATCTTCCAAACCTGAACTGGGGAAAACAGGTGTAGAGTCAAAGTGCAGCTGGAATGTGATATTATACCTGTGTACTGAACTTTTCAAACTTTTCAAATCTTCCAAACCTGGGCTGTGGGATACAGGTATATAGTTAAAGTGTAGCTGAAGTGTAATATTGTACTTCTGTATCAAACATTTCAAATATCTCAAACCTTTAGAACCTTCAGAACCCAAGCTGTGGGAAACAGATGTGGAGTCAAAGGGCAGCCAGAATTTGATGTTGTACCTGCATATCAAGCCTTCTAAACCTTTCAAACCTAAGCTATGGGAAATAGACGTTGAGTCAAAGAGCAGCCAGAATGTAATGTTATACCTGTGTACCGAACATATTGAATCTTCTGAGCCTTCCAAATCTTTTAAACCTTCTGAGCCTAGTTAGGAAAACAAATTTGAAGTATACAGACAAACTATGATTTATAAAATTGGGCAAGAAACTCATGTGGTTTACCTGTACCAACACTATTTAGTTGATTTGTCAGCAGGTTAGATTAGCTTGTTGATATGTCAGCAGTTAGGTTAGTGGGTGATTTGTCAGCAGGTCAGATAGGCACTTGGCTACTCTCTTAAGGCTTTCTCCTCTGATTTCCGCCTAGTAGAAATTAGCTGGGTATGTATTAGTGATTATTGCACACACAAAGTTGGCTGGGGGTGTATTAGGGGCCAAGGTTGGGTTAGCTTGGCAATTAGTCAGCAATTTTCTGCTATTTATTTTGGAAAACTCACAACCTGTGCTATCTTTCATTGACTGACTGTTACATAATGCATGTGACTTGCGGCTCTCTCAGTTTATTGTAGTATCATCGAGTTATTGCTGCCACTTATGTAATATGTCCAAACTTGACAGGCATGCCCCTCATATGTTCTGCAAAGTGGATAATGGTTATAAGTTAATAGGCTCTTAGATACCTAACAGTATATATCCATGCTAATTTGTATACACCGAGATTAAGTGTGTAGGGATGGGGAGATCAATTGTTGGATGGTTGGGAGTGGAGTGCATTTCGCCTTTTCGCACATGTGTGTATACACTACTTCCATGGTATGTACTGTAGATTATCTGGTAGTGCATGTATGTAGATATTTCTTGTCCAATATAGTTGAGTAGAGGGCTAGTATGGCATCAGTGCTTTGCTAAGATGCAAATTCCATATTAGGAAGGTATGCTTGAGGGTAGAAACAAATCTCCATATAATGCAGGAGTGCTTGAAGCATACCCTTGAAATGCAGCTGCATTTCACTGGGGCAGATTATTAGGGTTAGGTCTAGGGTTTAAACCAGCCCTAGTGTTGCAGAAAAGTGCTCATAACCTAACATATAATCAAAGGATCAAAGGTGACTGCATAAAGGATAGCACGAGTACTGTATCCAAGTCACGACTTACTATACATGGTAACCACTCAAGTGTGCCATGGATGTAACCCACATGGACTACAGCCACAATGCCCCAGGACATTTATATGGACCTCATTCATTCATTGGAATTTATAGAAAGGTACACTTTTTTCTTTGGTCACTACACTATAGATTTCTATAGTGATAGTACATGCATATTGTGGCAGAGCAATTACATGCAAATAGGAGCACTTTGCTTATATAAACATCATCCGTAATACCTTTTACACTTATTTGAGTGAGCATACTCAAGTCTAACTCAATATCTGCCATGCATGCATATATTAACATTAACTCCCAAGTTCTCCTCACCACAGCATGTGTTAAAGCAGCTCTAGATGTCATCCCTTGTATTGCTGGGCCAAAGAAAGCCTAGGAGACATGGATGTGAAATGGGCTACAAAGTGAGATAGTATGTATGCCAGCCCACAACCTGCCCAAAGTATATATTCTAATTTACTCTTAGAAAAAAGTTCTGAAAACCAGCCCAAGCTCTCCCTGGCTAACATTTCTCATGAGGGTAAACACAATGTTGTGCCTATACTATTATAGTGCCATGCAAATCACCACCTTTAATATCAATGACATGTGATTGGACAATCCATCTCTGATGGGTTCTCTGATGGAAGATGAGTTTGTGGACCTTCTATTGGATGCACTCCCAGATCCAACAGGAGATGATCTCTGGTGGAAAGTACTGCCACCATTAGGTAAGTCGCTTTATTTAGTCTCTTTCTCTTTCTACTTGACCTTTTTGCGCTAGTATCTTTGAAGAAATTAACACCATCTCCATCATTACTTGAGCCACCAGCCCAGAATGAACAGCCACCATTGCCAAACCCCCTTGATGAAGTAGAGATGGCATTATCGACCAGGAATAGTACACAGTCACAGCATGAGCCAAAGCAGAAGCGGAAGGTTTAGAATCTGTCCCATGTACCGGTGACCCATGGGACACCCATTTCATCTGGCAGAATGCATACTCGGGCTGAAGTCAGTAAGTCCCGGGTTCCAGTTTCAGATAGTGAGGTGTGCTTACAGTCATGAACAGCGACCACATCCAATACTACTAACCATGCTTCTGATTGGCATCGCATTCAGGACATTAAAACCACCTCGGGTACCCCTGTGGGCATCTCTGGTTCTGCAGGGCCATCCGATTCAGCACCAGTCTGAAATCTCTTGAGGTCTGAATGTGCTGTGAAGGAAGATGTCCCAGTATGGCCTCCAAAAAAACAGAAGCAGTTCAAGTCAATGGAGGTGGTGGTAAGCAAGGAGAATGATGTCCAGACCAGGTCATCCATGGCATCAAGCCTCAAAGAAAATGGGGAGGTTAACACCTCCAGGGTGAGTTGTGCTCCTTTAAATTGAATTAAATTTCTGATGTTCCTCCAGGTTTGTAATGCATATAGGACCCATGCTTTAACTTGCATGTGGCCCACGGCTGGTAAATCATCGATCTCCTGGAATGAGAAATGTGCATGCTCCATGTATTCCTTGCAAAAAATTCGGTGCACAATTTCAGGCAAGTCAGCCTGCGATTTTTCGAAAATCATTTCTCAGCTGATAAATCCTTCAGGCATGTTCACTATTTGCCCTCCATGAGGAAAGCAGGCTAAATCTAAATCACGGCCCTTACCTCCACAGGACATGCACAATGACCTGATGCAGCAGGTCACCCAGTTGAGCAAACACATTGCAGACCTGGAGAAGAAGCAGGCTTCCAATGATCAGGAGAAGGAACATCTGGCAGCTTTAATTGCCTACCTGGCATTTCAGGTCAGTGTGTTGAAAAAGAAGGCCAGATCTTGATTGGGAACAATTCCGTGATTGTCTTAGCCTTCCAATCATGTCCATCATCCTACAATCACCCAATGTATACAAAGGTTCTTGAAGCATCATATAAGATGAGTTTCAGGCATTTTTCAATGTTGTAATGAATTTCCACATTGGGGTTTCATTGATCGATTCAATGAGCACATTGCTGAATTCCATGTTGATTATGGATAAGACTTGCAGATATGTGTGCCAGCCAACACGAGGATGAATTAATGGAACATGTCAAGGCCAGTTCACATCCAAGCTCCGGGGTGCACGAGGTCCAGTGATAGATGTACTGGGTTTGAGCTGATAACAGCTCCCAAGTGGAGCTGGATGACCATGGAAGGCAACAATGGAGATCTGATTGTAGGTAATGTTACCTTGGCATGTGAAGTGCTCATAGTGGTCCTCAAGTGATGTATTTTCAAGCAACATTTCGCATAAAAATTGTCTTCCCTTGTTTGCAACTGCCTGGTGCAGCCAGCTTCTAAGTCATGTCAACACTGCTGGTTTCGTTGCCTTATTGATGAACTTTGTAAAATAAACCATGGCAGAACTGTCCAAACATGCTGAGATCCTGACCACTATACCTGACCATTTCTCAGGCAATTTACACCGCTTGCTGGCATTGAACACTATAGAGTGTCTTATTGCTGCCTGCAGTTTACCACTGGTAGAGTTGATCATCTCCCGTTGCCTTTTTTCCCATCCATTCACATTTAGATAAGTGCTAGAAAGTGAGACAAGGAGGCATGGGATGGGCAGGACTTTTGCCAGATCCAGGTTAGGCTCCAGTAGTTCTGACGTATCAGAAGTGCCGGAATGCTGAAGTTAAATGCCCTTGACTTCTCTTTATAATTGGATGCAATATATGACTTTATAATGTTAAGCAATCACATTACACTGTTTAAAAAAAGTAGATCTCCTGATTAAACTTGAAGGGCTAGAGATCAAGGTCCTTCAAGACCATGCATTTTTATGGAATTGTTTCGAAAGCACTTTTTTATGTCTTGTGAGATAAAGAACTGAAGATGAAGATTCTCGTACCTGTGGACTTGGGACATTGTGATCTTCTGTATCAATGTCATCTGCAATATATTATTCAAGCTGCTATCCTTCACAGTAATGATATGAGTACATTTCTGGGAGTCGTCCAAAAGCCCGCAAACACAACAAACCCCATCCGAAGGTTTCCAGTTCCGGTTACAATATGCCTCTTCCAAGACTTGTGACTGTCCTGGAGCATTTCACTCAAGATCTATTCATTTTATATCTGCAGAGAGCTTTTAGAGTGACCAGTATAATATTATTTTGTCTGTGATATCTGAGGATTGCTGCAACACAAGAATACTGCTAGTCTGCTAGGGGTATTAACTGTACTGTGCAGTATTCTCAGCCTTCCTTTAAGACCATTTATTTTTCCCCACATATTTTATTTGGGTATTTTTTGGAATAAAAGGTTTTAAGTGCCTGGATAAAGCGCATTCCCCTGACATTCCAGAATTGCTGTTCTGTTCCAAGGCTTCCAGCACACTACCTCACTGTCAGAACATCTGGAGCTGCCAGAAGCATAACAAATTTTTCAGCATGTTAAATGTTACTTTATATAACTATTGACACCATTGGAAACAGGATTCTAGTAGAAAACATCAAAGACTAGTCAATACTTGATCACCTTCCTCACCTGGTTGACTTGAAGCTGAATGCTTGCAAGCCTTGCCATGATCCTGATTGTATGTTCTTCATATGCAACCCGCCTTTTTTCCAATTCTGTGATATGTGCTTCCAACTCGTGCACGATCTTCCCTAGACCTCCATTACAGCTCCAATTCCGGTTCTGGTTCCCATTCTTTCCCTGTTCTTTTCCAAACCCCCCTTCCTCCCCCTTTTCACTCTTAATAAGGTTCGTCCTTTTTATTGAATCCTTGTCCTGGAAACAATCAACTCTCTCACTCTCGCTCTCACACTCTCTCTCACCCTCATTGTCCATGATCATCCACATAGATGTGAGACCAACTCTTTTTTTCTTACTAGGGTATTCTGGTGCATCTGGTATTGAGGCCCACATTTTTCCCTTTGAGTCTGAGGTGCTTTCTATAGAAAGGGTATTGCAAGGCTAGTTTTTCATGGTAGGCTCTAAAACTGTCATGTGTGGTCATCATCTTGATCCATCTTCTACAGAGGGTGGTGACTATGCTAATCTTTGTCCTTGGAAGCATTATTTGAAACAGGCATAGATTTCTTAGAAATTCTTATACTAACTAGAGATTCAAAAGTCTAAGTTCAAGCAGAACAAGTATAGGGCGAGAGAAACAGCCACAAATTTACTGGATGCTGGTAGCTTTTCCCACCAGAAATTTCCTCCATTCAAATGGGGGAGATCATCCATGGGCATGTCCCTGTAGCTGGGACCTGTGATCAAGGGATCTTGGGCACACACCTTGTCAAAGCAGAGAGTATCAAGGGTCATGCCGCCACTGTAGTGATGGAACAACATAAGGCTTAGGCTTCCAAGAAGCATGGGATATGGAGAGACTGGACTGGGTGGCAGAAGGCTGCTCTGAAATACACACACATCCATTATGCATATTATATACCTTGCAGAATGTCGCCAGTAGGACACTTACCAACTCAGAGTCCAAGTTATCCCACATCCATGGTGCCCAGATTTTCTTCAGGCCAAGGATATGAGGAATGAGTTCCAGGGCAGTGTGTATGTGAATGCTAGTACATAGGACACTTATGTTGATGTTGCATGCAGAGACACTCATGACAGTGATGCAGCCCCACTGTTAACATTTAGAGATAATAAATATTGTTTGCCACAACCTGCAGAAGACTTCAAATACCCACCGCTTCCCATCCCAGCTGTTATATAATTAAATTATTATTGTCATGTTCACAAGCTCGAGTATTAGATATTGAACCTGTGTCGGACCTGGCACGAATTTTATAAACTTGTGACCATCTGTGTCAAATACATGACACCTATGAACTTTGCCAGAATCTCGCATGAATCCACTTAAGGTCTGAAGATTATTACCACATTCATCAACAATATGTAATCTGGCTTTTTCTGCAGTATTTTTGGGGTGAGAATTCATCTTCCTGAACCAGACCTGCCAAGTGTAACCCTTGACAAGGTCCCTGGTCACATCCTCGTCTTCAGTCTGTAGGCATGCCTCCACATATTCCACACTCACAGTTATTCTGGCACCTGCCTCCAACTTGCAACTACACAATGTCGGGTTTAAAACACTGTCAATTTTCAGTCCATAACGATTCTTTTCACCTGTCATACTCAGCTTTCACCAACTTTGTTTGTATACCTGCCAGCTGCACCAGCACCAGGGATCATTCATGACCATCATGATAAACTTACCACCAAGTCAATAGAATTGCATGCTAACCATTTCACTGACCACTATACTTTTGAATTGGTTTCATGATTTGGTCATGTACCTTGTGGACTTGCTTTGCTCACTTCCCTCATTCCTTCCATGCTCATTCCCCTGTTCCTTCATTCTTCCTTTCATTCACTAAGCCCCACTTGCCCCCAAATACCGCTGCATGGTACCCATGACCAAGGTTCGTCTCCGATACAACCACCAGCTCCTACCTCTACCGCAATTCTGCAGCCTCCCATCACCATGATCCACCCAACCAGTGACTCCAAGTTTGACCCCCCCCCCCCTTCCAAGAGTTATCACTCTCCATTTGTTCAGCCTCACTCAGCTGTAGTAGTATCCTGCTCTTTGTGACCTTGTTGGCAATCTTATTGACTTGACATGCTTTCATATGTAGCATGGATGCTTACTCCTGCTGTGTAACATTACACTTATACACCATAGTATAATTTGCCAATCCCATTTGCCAAACTGGAAATTTTGCCTGTCATTCCTATCATACTCAATAGTTTTAATGGTCCCAGTGTTGTATTCTAGATAACTTATACAAATGTCTGTATTTCTTGCCTTGCTCGCTTCTTCGTGCCAATTCTCTGCTCAGTTCATGGTTTGACCTGCCACCCATTCATTGCCCATTCGGAGCTCGCTTTCAGCCTTACATACAAGGGTTCATTGGCAACCCTACCACGCTTTAGTTCAATCCCACTTATCATCCCTTGCCTATCTCATCATGCCTGCTTTATCTATTTCCTCTGTCTCTCTTTCCCATTCTCTTTCTGAACCCGACCATCTATGCCATGTGCACCTTCCATCTCACAAGTCCAAACTCCACAACATTCAAAAGTCAAAGTTTGACTTCAATCTTGTTGGTGAGCCCACTTTCATTCAATTCTTGTTCATTTATTTAGATCTTCTGAAAAAGACCAGGCCGTCAAATCCTTATGTGATATATGACCTCAGAAAGACATACCTACCATGTTCCTGACCTCTGGGTTACCCAATGGTCTCCCTGATGTTAGGTCCAGATCATCTCATATCCCCAATATACTTTACTCCATTTCTTGCAATATTCAGCTGCCCTTATCAATCTCTCCAATGACCCAACTGACTCCAGTATTGTAAATGAGGTTCTTAGTTGTTCGCAGACTTTAAGAACTGTGCTTCAAACAGCACTGCCATCTTGAAGCTGCCTGCTCAAAGGTTCCAGATCTTGTTCAGAAAGATATGCAAAACTTCTCATCTTCCTCCTCTGTGAGATCAGATAATGATCAGATGTCTAAAGATGAGGTCAGAATTGACTACGACACTGACCTTGGAAGTCCAGATCTCCCCCTCAATGTATTGTCTTCCAACAATCTACCCACCATTGTGCACATCAATCCGATTTTGTATAAAGCTGATTTCGTTCACAATGGAACTGGGTCTTAATTCCGGCAAGATACCAGCACACAAGTCGAAGATAAAGATAAACAATGCTTCTCTACCCCCTCTCCCATCCCTGCTTCTTTATCCCTGGCACACCTTCCTTGCACCATTGATCTTGGTGTTGAAATTCATGCAAGACCGTTGCTACTCAATTTGTGCATGGGCCAATCTTTCTGGTCTCCCACTGTGAGAGATTGGCTGATGTGAACGTGCACTTGGGGAAGACCTCGAGTGGCAACTTTGGGTCGGTAAATTGCCTGTAGTGCAATCCACTCAGAACATACTCCCACTAAGAATAAGAGTGAAAGTGACATCTTCTATCCGGAAAACCCCTCATGGTGCACGCAGCTAGCAATATAGATGCATCTGTGCCTTTCTATAATGTTGCTTTACCCCCTGGTTCGAAGGTTTCTCCACTTAGGAAGTGTTTGACTGTATGGACCAAGCTATTCTCTGACTCTGACGGAATCATCACTTGGTAATTATATTGTGCAAAAGTGTTATGACACCTTCTGAATCACTTCTCTGGAATGTCTGGCAACCTAAAGTGTGGACGTCCATCAACAACAACTGGGACCCCTGTGATTTATTGCCCATGGTCAAGCTTTACCAGACTTGGGCTTTCTTCCTCTCCCTTTATACACAACAATATATTCAACCAACTTGTCCTTTCAAAACTTGCCAAGACTATCCCAGAATGGAACTCCAGACGTACTACCATCCCTCTTCATTCGCTCTTGTTCCCTTGGTTCCCTCATCTTGGTCTACATGTCAAGAGTTTCCTCAATGATACATGTAGGAAGGTAAAATCTATGCTGTGCACCTAGGGAGCAATTGGTGGCCTTTCTGAAGACCTTGCCATATGGAGGGATGTCTTCGAGGGTGCCGAGTGGGACAATCTCTCACTTAATATATCATTCCCAAGCTAGCATCCCATCTCCATGAAGAGTTACACATAAACTCACATGCACAAGAGATGCAGCCACTCACTCAGGTTGTACTACCTTGGTCTTCTCTCCCCCAAGGCTTGGTCATAAGTCAACTCTTGGAGGCCGAGTTCTTGCCTAAAATGGATCAACATGCTGTATATTTGGCTTATCCAACCATGGGTGAGTTTCGAAGAGGTGGCTCAGTGGTATGTGTTAGAACTTTAAATTATAGTAATACTATTCTGAGTTGGGAAGCCATTCCATCTTGGAACACTCCAGACTTTTCAAGGGAAATGGTGCACGCTTCTGATTAACCTTCAAGAGAATCCAGCTAGCATCAACAATTTGTCTCTGAGATCATGTGATTTGCTGTGATGGAGTGACAGTTACACATTCACTAACGGATAGTGCATCCATGATCCAAGAGACAACTTGGATCTGGTCCTCCAGGAGGAACTTCGAAAGGACTAATTTTCGTGTTAGAACTAATATAGAAAATTTTTCAGTAATTTTCCTGCTGGTGCAGTGTATAAATTGATGGTCGCTGAGATTAGCAAGGAGCATCTTGAATTGGATGCAACTGACAATGAGTGAGGCAGCGATGCTTGTGGATGGCAATGGAGCTTGGTGTGGGGATGATATGGTGGAGTTTCCTGCCCTGGAGGATAACACCATATTCATGTTCCCTGAGATGAATCATGTCACATAGTCTAATGGATATACAATGAAACAGATTGAACATATGGACAAATCATAACATGGGTTAAACAGAACAGCAAAAACCTACTTTCTAAGGTCTTCTGGAGGCACACAGTGGCGCAGAGTACAGCAAAACACTCTGAATGCCATATCTATTGAAACCAGCTATGTCCTATTGCTAAGAACTTTATATTCCTAGTCAGATTAAATAAATTCTCTATAGAGTACCTGTTTTTTTTCCCTGTGTGCAATTCACACTTTCTAGATTATTGTTAAGTCTAGTTCAACTCTGGGTAGTTCCAGAGAAAATCTGAAATATAGGCTAAGATGAAAGGAATTGGGCTTTGGCTTCAACATATATGTTGCACCCTTGCTCAAGTTCCTCTAGCCCTTATTTATGGAGTGCAAGGTCAGAGTGGTCAGAGTGATCAGAGTTGTCCAGTGGGGAACAAGAGAGAGTTGATGACTATAGTTGATATTTGAACTGAACTTTATACATTGTAAGTATGGTGCTTTATATATGGAGTTGGTGTTGGATTAATAATTGGAATTCATAAGAGAAATGTATCCAGTAAGGGAGAAAGCCAAAGCTGTGCTCCTAAGCAAAGCATAGAATTGGAGAAGTCTAAGGAGTGGGACTAATACATAAAGAGAATCAAGGAGGAACATAACTAGAATGGAAAAAGGTACATAGTATAGGAAGTCTGGAAGTCCATGGTTGTATCTCAGTCAAGATCAACCTAGAGTTTGTACCATCTACATGGAGTTGGGATCAGAGATATTGGAGATGACTTGGTGGATTTCTGGGATGTAACAGTATCTCCATCTTAGGCCTGAACCCCTGAATGCCAAGTGGAAAAAACTGCAATCCTAAAATGAAAAAGGTAGAGGAGACAATGTGGTGGAGTTTGGATTGCTAAGCAGAGAGGTTTAAGTAGTGGGTGATCTGATTTGCTCCTTACTTTTCCATCACCATGTCCTCCATCACTGATATCCAGAACTGGTCTGACAAGCATCTCAGAGAAAATGACAATGACAATAATGGCCTCTCAACAGCCAAGTTCAATAAGTGAAGGCAGCATGTGAGCGCAAAGAAGATGGTAGTGAAGGAGGCAGAGAGATGGAGGAAAGAGATGAAGGTAAGGGTAGCAGTGGAGGAGGCTGCCAGAAACAAGGTATATGGTATCTCCATGATTGTTCAACACAACTGACAAAGCAGGCAGAGCAAATTGTGAAGGTGCAGTGGAAGACAATGGAGCACCAGATGATACCTGGACCCTCAATGGGGAAAGGGAAAGGAAGAGTCAGTGTGGAGTCATGCCTTCCCTGCAAGTTCAAGAGGATTCCCTATGTGATGAGCATGGCAGGAAAGAAGGCCAAGTCCTGTAATGTGTATTGCAAGGACAAGGGAAAGTGTGTATAACCAGGGCAGGAAAACAAGCCTTGGAGGTGGAGGAAGGTGGAGAACAAGCCAGAGGGTAGAAAGAAGAAGAAATGGAAGGTTGAGGTAGTTGTTGAAAGCAGTGACAAGGAGTCAGTAGGGTACATAGAGGGATTGATAGGGTTGACCATTAACCTCTTAGAGATAGCACAGGGATTAGCAGAGATGACCACAGAGATGAGAAAGGGATGGCTGGAGTAAAAGAAGCAGCATGCTCAATAGCAGGCATTAGTGCCTGCTGTGCATATTATGGGATGTCCAGGACACCCTTGACCCAATGTATGGAGTTCAGGAGGTTAATGAAAGCTAGGAAGATGAGGAGCTGGAAGAGGAGACTATGAAAGTGAGTGAGGAGGAGCTGGTGAAGCTGGCTACTGAGGTAGCAGAGATGAGAGAGAAGATGGAGGAGATAAGGAAGGCAGGGACTCTGCCTCCTTAGTAATAACTAGTACTATTGTAATTGGACTTTGAGTAAATAGAATCTTTTATCATCATGATTCTGTGAGGGAACCAGGTTTGGTCAGATACCATGTGTGAAAACCCTGGACCAAATCCAATGCATGTCCAAGTTCTGTAGCTAGCAACCAAAAAGTTTCATTACCAGTTCCCTTGTATCCTAGCCACCTGGCTAGGTAGAGTAATTGGCAGTGATGTTAATGATTGTCTATTTTGGAATTGAGGATTTCTGAGATCTCAAACTCCAGTTCTCCATCTATCTTGACCAGGGTAGGTAAAGGCTGGATTCTATTAGAGATGGTGTTGGGAATTATGGGTTCCAGTTGCAAGACATGAAACACTGGATGGACATATTTCAGGGAATTGGGGAGTTGAAGAGTAAAGAAAAGGATGCTGACTTGGGCAATGAAGGTGTAAGGTCTGAGTCTCTTCTTGGAAAGTTTCTTGGATGGCCTTGTCAATTAGAAATACTTAGCTTTGATGAAGGTCTAGTTATTGATTTTAAAATACTGTGCCAGAGTTCATCTAGCATCAGCAGGTCCTTAATATCACTCTTGTACATGCACCATCTCTGTATGGAGAAACTGGTACAATTTGTCAAGATTGACAGAGTACTCACAAGCATGCATGGAGGTAAGATCTTGCTTGGGATAAATGGTGATATTGCAGTGGTAACCTTTATTGGCAAAGAAAGGCAACACTCTGGTAATTGTGCTCAGAGAGTTGTTATAGAAGAACTCTGCCAAGGATAGGAATTCAGACAAATTGCTCAGCTGGTAGTTGCAGTAGGTCTGGAGATATTGCTCCAATGTTTGGTTCATGTGTTTAGTTTGTCCATTTCCTTCAGGGTAATAACTAGAGGTGAAGTGGAGATAGATATCTAAGACTTTTCCTAGTGAATAGAAAAAGTGAGAGATGACCTCTGAACCTCTGTCAGAGGTAATGTAAAAGAGAACTCCATGCTTTGAAAAGACATGAAATAGAAACAGCTTTGCTAACTCTGGCAAGATAATGGTGTCATGCATTGGAATAAGGATGCATTGCTTTGATAGATAGTTAACAACAATGAGGATAGCAGTATAGCCAGAGAAGAGAGGGAGTTATTCAATGAAGTCCATGGAGATGGAGTTCCATGGCTTCTCTGGGATGGGGAGTTGCTTGAGTAATCCATATGGTTTGTGTCTAGGGACTTTGGCATGAGCACAGGAGATACAGTAACTCCAAAAACTGTTCCAATATTTTGTAGTTTTGGAGTATATATTAAATAGCAGTTTTAGGCTGGGAATTTTGCTTAGTGTTGGTGAGAACATGTGATGTACAAACCCCTGGCTACCTGCTAACTTAATACTCATGTAATTTGGCTCAGGGGTCACTGAGATATATCCATTTTAAAACAGAGACACCATTGGAACAGTTTTAGAGCTTTTGAAATAAATAGGGTATTTAGTATATATTAGTACTTAGTGTATCCTCTTTTGGCTTTGAGCACTGCCTGAATCCTTCTAGGCATGCTCTCATTTAACTTCTGACACTCCTTAACTGATATCTTCTCCCAATTCTCCTGAATCCTATTCCACAACTCATAAATTCCACTAGAGGGCTTTTTATGAGCTGCAAGCCTCCTTGTCAGATAACCCCGTAGATGCTCAATAGAGTTTAGGTCAGGAGACTGTGCAGGCCACACCATAGTCCTAAAATCCTGCTTCTCTAGCCATCCCTTCACCTTGCTATGGGTATGCTTGGGATTATTGTTCTGCTGAAAGATAATGTCAGGAGGTTTAAAACTATAATACTGCAGAGTATTCAGCAGCTCATCCTTCAGAATCTAAAGGTAAAGGTCTCCATCCATCCTACCATCAATCTTGGCAGCATAGTCAACACTATGCCAAGTCATACATCCCCACATCATCACAGAACCATCTTCAAACTTGACAGTTCCCTCTACCAACCTGTTACTGAGCCCCTCACCTGCCCTTTTCCACACCCATTTGCATCCATCTGACCCTAGACAATTGATTTTGGTTTCATCAGACCATACTACCCTCTTCCAATCATCCATAGTCCAATCTTTATGGGCATAGGCAAAATCAAAATAGGCCTTGCAATGTCTAGCAGAAAAAAGAGGGTGTTTGGACTTGACTACAGCCTTCATACCAGACTTTTTCAAGTGAAGGTGGACTGTGTTGGCAGATAGAGGCTGGTTGATGATATTGGAAAGTGTTTTGGTTACCTGAACAGCAGTCTCAGCTTTGCCAGAGGTGATAAGATACTGAGCATGATAAATATCTGTAGAGGAAAGCTTGGATGGATAACCTCAAGAAGACTTTTGAAGGTTAGAACACTCCTTGGAACAAAGTCTGGAGATGGTGGCAATGTCTACACCAGTGCTGGATGCAATAGAATGAATAGAATGGCCAGAATCAAGCTAAGAGAGAATAGTGCTCTTTTGAGTAGCAGAAAGAGATCTTATGATGATAGTGGTTGAGAGCAAAGAAGTATGAGACTTATTTCAAGCTCAGACTTTATATTTATATGTGTGTCTTTGTTTGTACATAGCACCAAATAAAAATAACTATCTCTTTGTTTTACTGAAATTTTATGAATCATATCAAAAACTCTAAAACTGTTCCAATGGTGTCCCTGTTTAAAAATGGATGTATCTTAGTGATCCCTGAGCCAAATCACATGGGTATTAGGTCAGCAGGTAGCCAGGGATTTGTATATCACATGTTCTTACCAACACTAAGTGGAATTCCCACATCTACAACTGCTATTTCATATACACTCCAAAACTACAAAACATTGAAATGGTTGTTGGAGTCTACTGACCATCTTGCTTCAGGATTTACAAGGTGGATGGAGACTATAGGGTCAGAGAGGAGCATAGTTAGGATATCAGAGTGGAGTTGCTCTACATTGAGCAGGGAGCTAGTGTGGAGCATGGGAAAGGCAATGATAGTTGCTCATAAGGACAAAGCTAACTATTCCTGTGTGAAGATAGGGCAGAAATTGTGGAGATTGACTTAAGCATAGTCCCTATCCCCCTCTTTGGGATAGACATCCCAATGTCAAGTGAGGGCATCAGGCTTAGCTCTGAGTTGTCCCAGGTGAAAGCAGATAACCATATTGAACTGGGAAAGGAACTCCAATTAATGGGCTTGATGCTGGGTCAAGAGTTTAGTGGTGAAAAAGTATTCCAGGTTCTTGTGGTTGGTAACAATGTTAACTGGAGTTACAGAGCCTTCAAGGTAATGTTGCCAGGAGTGAAATGCCTCATGGATAGCAAGAAGCTCCTTATTATGAGTGTTGTAGTTAAGTTCCAGTGCAGTGAGTATCTGGGAGTAGAAAGCAACTGGGCAGATTTCATCATCTATGTAGTGAATGGACAGGATTCCAGCAATTGCATAGTCAGAGATGTCAGTCTCAATAATAATAGGTATATCAGGCATCCAGTGAGTAAGAATGGAGGTAGTGATAAAGGGTTTCTTGAGTTTCCAGAAGGTGGAGTAACAGTCATCAAAGAAGTTCCAGGGAGTATTCTTCCAGGTTAACTGAGTAAGGGAAGTGAAATAACTCTCTCTTGTATTCGTATATTATTTACTAGACTTTGTATTCATTTGTACACTTTAGTCTCATGTCCCTTTCTTGTTACTTGTTATCTTATTGTCATTCATTACATAATCATCATCCTTATCTTATCACTTTCCTTATCATTTCCATTTGCTATCTTATCTCAGATCTAACCACTAGCCAGAGATCTCAGATATATTAAGATTAGGTTATTTATCTAGATCTTGATCCTATCACAGATCTATCATTATCTAGACTCATATCTAGATTTGCCCATAACCTAGGGTTAATCCAGATCTTAGATATCATTTTCCCTTTTAGTTTATTACATCATAGCCCTTTACAAGATCCATTGGACTCATGTCCCTTTGCCCAGTACCCATTACCCAGGTACTAAGGGTTATCTTCCTTATACTTATTTAGGTTATCCTTTGCCCTATTTCCTTTTATATTACTTGGTCTGTGTGCTTCTTTCAGTAGTATATAAGTAGGTCCATACCATATATATTCCCTATGCTTGGAATTCTTGATTTATATGCTCTTTCTCTTTTGATTTGAGACTTGAGATATTCACATCCCTTTCAGGAAATGACAATGTCAGAGTAGTTGGCAATAAACTGGTGGTAGAAGTTAGTGAACCCAAGGAATAATTAAATATCCTTAACTTTGTGGAGTTCTGGCCATTTCTGGATAGTATTGATTTTGGAGTAAATCTTGACACAGCTTGGGGAATCTAGGAGGTTGGAGATGTGGGAAAGTAAATAATGGTCCTTCTTTATGATCTTGTTCAGTTCTCAGAAGTTAATGCAAAGACAAAGAGAACTGTTCTTCTTGTGGACAAATAGGACTAGAGCAGCATAGGTGGAGAAAGTGGGGTAGATGAATCCCATTGTTAGGTATTCATTGAGAAATGCTCGGAGAGATTCAAGCTTGGAGGATGAAAGGGAGTAAGTGGTGCCCAAGGGGAAGTGAGCACCTTCCTCTAGGTCAATCTTTAGATTATGCTCATGATGCAGAGCAAGCTAGGAGGCTTTTGCCTTGCTAAAGACATCCGAAAAGTCATGGTAGTTAGAGGAGACTCTGGAAAGATCAACCAGGTTAGAGGAGATAGAAGAGGCCCAGAGATAAGAGTTCTCAGGGGGTTATTGAAGGCTAAAAGGCAGGGAGCCCTCAAGTCTACATGCCAATGCAAAGGCAGCAGCACTAACAAGAGCAATGGGTGGGGCCTTATGATTGGAGAATTATGGCATATTGGGAACAGGGTTAGCTGGAGAAATGAATTCCAGAGACTGCAGAGTCAACATCATGGAACAAGAGGAATCCAACTAAGTTATGTAGAATATAAATGGAATGATATTGCCAGATGGGAAGTGGATAGAGAGCTAGGTAGCTTCAGAGTTGGAGAAGTTGGAGATTCCGTCAGACAGACAGAGAATGAGCAGAGGGATCAGATATATTGGAATGTTATTTTTTATTACAAAAACAGAATCTATAAAATAATCAAAGAAACTACAATCTAGAAGAGCCAGAAACATGGGAATCTCTCTGGAAATAATAGCTACTAAGGAAATAAGAGCATGGGGGTTGGAAAGAGTAGACAAGTTAAGATGGATCTCTTTTGTTTCACACATGGGATCAATGCAACCTTCAGTCTATGTGGAGCTAGAAAGGTTATGGACTATTTTTTTTGCCTCCATAGAAGTCTCTGGTTTAGTTTCTGGAGTTGTTATGGTTGCTCAACCTTTAGCTGCACACAAAGCAGACGTTGTAAGCGACCCTAATCGTGTCTTGTCAAAAGTCGAGTCGAGGCCCGCATACGTATCGTCAAAGAAGGGAAGCCAAGCGATTGAGAGGAAACCAAAGATCAGGAGAAGTCCCACAAGAACTAGACTAGAGTTCTTGTGGCGTATATTCATTGAATATATATACTACCAGCGTATGCGCACGGACCATGTATCCGTGGGAACGTATCTACCGTATGTAGATATAGTAAAGCGGAAATAAGTAAAGCATATCCTAGGCGTGGCTTCGAGAATGGAAGAGAAGACACGTGGAAATAAACGTAAGAATAAACGTGTACAACCCTGATAGAATGGAAGAGAAGCGTCAGGGTTGACGGAAATGAAATAGGCGAATAAAGGGACCGTGCCCTAGATCGTCATCGGGAAGATCAACGTGTACGTCACGTGATCGTGGGAACATAGATAAGAGATAAGATCACGTGCAAGGGTCACGTGATCGTGGAAATAAGTAAGTCACGTGCAAGGGTCACGTGATCATAAAAAGAAGGAAGTCACGTGCAAGAGGTCACGTGATCAAGAAAAGAAACATACGTAAAAAGGGCGTCCGTAACAGACGTGGGACAGTCTTTCACCATACATCCTGTGAGACTACAGAACATGCAGAGCTTCAAGTCAAAGTAGTGTTTTTACTCAGTAAAGGTAAGTTTACTGTCCTTTCCAAGCTTGGATAATAGGTTGGGGGTGGCAGAGATGGGAGCAAAGGAGGTTAATTTTCCCTTGGACTCACAAGAGTCCTTGGGAATACCAGAACTGGTAGATAGAGTGGAGAATTTTCTAGAGAATGATTGTTGGGGTTTGGGAGTAGATGTCATTGTCACTTTAGCATGTTGGTCTACCTCAGATTTGTGTTCCCAATAACACCCATCAATAGATTGCATAAGGGTTTACATTTCTGCAAGCGTGGTAGGTTTTCCAATATGGGAGACCCCATCCATGATGTAGTTAGGAAGTGCATTATAGAAGTGATGCTGGAGGGTACCTTCTTCATAACCTCAGATTTGTAAAGCCAAGCAGTTGAACTTAATGATATACTTGTTAACTTGTTGACCATCCTTCATTGTGAGGTAATCAAGCTGGTACTCCATATCTCTAACAGCATCATGTGGGCTAAAGACAGTTTTTAGTTCCAGAATAAAGTCCTGGTAACTATTCATCTATAGTGGTCAGAGTTCCAGATCTTCTAACTCCAGAAGGTCCACTTCAAACCATTCAAGGGCCATGCCCTTAAGGTAGGACTGAGAGAATACTACCTTAGCACATTTAGTGCTGAAGGCAGAGGGATGATCTTGGAAATTGAGCTCATACTGAACTAGGAAAGCCTGGAGTTTGTGAGGCTCAGTCTTGTCAAATATGTTCAGCTCTCAGACCTTTGTGCACTGGGCTAATTCTGAGGGAAGTCTGCATGAGGCATACACCAGACCCTAGAGTGCAGATACTAGAGCATTAACTGCTCTATAGGGGAGTTCTTCATTATTGAAGTCCACAGAATCGAGATCCAGTAGCTTGTCAACCCCAAATGAGCCTGGATCATCACCTGGGAGACTTCTGGGAGGACCTCTGGGACCACAGAAGGAATCCATAGATTCTTTGGTTTGGTCTTTATCTGGAAGCTTAATGATTTTAGAAGAGAAAGTGGAAATGGAGGCACCTGGTGGCAATAGGACATTCTCAGGGGTACTGGGTCCATGGGCCAAAAAGCCCATAAATCTAGAGACAGCCAGAGGGCTACTGTGGTAACTGGCAAAAATGCTAACTGTACCCAAAATAATGGTAGAGATAGAGAGTGCAGCTTCTATCTCACATCATTTCTGGGCATGTGTCTTGATAAAAACCTTGGTGGTTATAGGGACAGATTTAGTGAACTCTAAGCAAGTATGAGTTTGAATATACCCTTAAGTCCAGTTCAACTCCAGGTAGTTCCAGAGAAAGTCCAGAGTATAGGCTAAGATGGAAGGAATTGGGCTTTGGCTTCAATGTATATGTTGCACCCTTGCTCAAGTTCCTCTAGCCCTTATCTATGGAGTATAAGGTCAGAGTGGTCAGAGTAATCAGAGTTGTCCAGTGGGGAACAAGAGAGAGTTGATGACTATAGTTGATATTTGAACTGAACTTTGTACATTGTAAGTATGGTGCTTTATATATGGAGTTGGTGTTGGATTAATAATTGGAATTCATAAAAGAAATGTATCCAGTAAGGGAGAAAGCCAGAGCTATGCTCCTAAGCAAAGCATAGGATTGGAGAAGTCTAAGGAGTGAGACTAATACATAAAGAGAATCAAGGAGGAACATAACTAGAATGGAGAAAGGTACATAGTACAGGAAGTCTGGAAGTCCATGGTTGCATCTTGATTAAGATCAACCCAGAGTTTGTATCATCTACATAGAGTTGGGGTCAGAGATGTTGGTGATGACTTGGTGGATTTCTGGAATGTGATAATCATAAGCATTACCTTCTTATCTTGATGGAGAAACTTCATCAGAAGCATCAGAAGAACTTGCTCTATTTGAGAAAACCAAGTAAAAACTAGATCTTATAAGCCAATATAGGAAACTGACTTCTGATTAAAAGAAGAAAGCAACCTTGCTAAGCACAAATCAGGCAAAGCATATTAACCTGATTCTCCATATGCTCAAATCCTTAATCAATTATGTTATCTCAAGTAACAATCTTCATAAACAAGGCTCTTGTTCTTGTATATATTTTTACTATATCAATTTTCCTTCTAGCTTATCTTGCTTCCTATACTAAACCTCATGGGTATCCCATTAGTGAAGAATCCCATCACAAGGATTTCTACACTTCTCTTCTTTTCACTAATTCTAAAGAAACTTGTGAGGTTTATATCAAGACCAATAATACAGTGGCTCAAAAAAGTGTCCTAATATTTGGCTATTTTGAAAAGACCTGACATTTGCAGGAGAACAAAAAGGTATTAGCTCTAACCCTTGCTGGGTCATTAATAGCCCTAACCCTTGCCCTGAAGATGAGCCCTTAGTCATGTGATTTGGTTGTTATGGCACTGA
Organism: Caloboletus firmus; assembly: GCA_038094755.1. Taxonomy (NCBI): domain Eukaryota; kingdom Fungi; phylum Basidiomycota; class Agaricomycetes; order Boletales; family Boletaceae; genus Caloboletus; species Caloboletus firmus. The sequence continues at coordinate 65,476 of JBBPUO010000058.1, read as the reverse complement.
GATAAACATAACTATGTTAAAATAATATATCATTGGGACACTTATTTGACCCTGATATTATTAACTATCATTTAGTAAATAACATAAGGTTCTAATGGATGCTGTGCTATAGCCCTGTCTGATTATATCACTTACATAATTCTAAATGATATAAAGAGCAGAGATACCATCTAGCTAACCCTTCTTTATCATGAAATCCATTTCCTCCTCTACTAGAGCTAATATTCTTTTTCCCTCTGAATCTGGCCTTTCTACTAGGCAAATATCTTCCCAAACTGGTCTGGGGAAATCTGGTGTGACCAGGGTCATCAAAGAGATCCACCCAGGCAAGGAAAACATCAAATTAGAATATTCTTGCAAACTTTTTTCTACTGATAAAAGAAGAATTGTCTTAAGTATTACCTCTGGCAAAGTTGAAAATGTTGTCCAGGCTACCCATCTCATCAATTCTGCCCTCTCCTCTCCTGTCTCTACTCAAACTGTTAGGAATATTCTCAAGTCTATATCTCTCAAGGCTGTAGTCAAGAAAAAAAGCCACTCTTGTCTATGAAGCATAGGCAACATAGGCTAGCCTTTGCTCTCAAGCACTAACACTGGACCAGGGTCATTTGGTCAGATGAAAGCAATATCAACAGAATTGGGTCAGATAGAAGAAAGTATGTGTGGAAATTGGCAGGAAAGCCTTTACAAGAAAAGAAAATTCAGGAAACAGTAAAGTTTAGAAAAGGTTCCTTGATGGTTTAGGGATACATGAGTTGGAATGGAGTGGGAATTCTTGCAGAGGTTGAAGGGAGAATGAATGCTAAGCAGTATGTCTCCATTTTGGAGAATTATCTACTTCCTATCATGGAAAATTCTGAAATTCCTGAGAAGAGCATTATCTTTTAACAAGATAATGACCCCAAGCACACCTCTAAAAGAGCCAGGGAGTGGCTGGCATCCTCAAAAAGAAGCTCAATAGCTATACAACACCACCAAAAGGAGTATAGAAGCTTTGGGAGAGAATTGAAGTGGAGTGGAGCAAGATAGGGGTTGAGAAGTGTCAAGGATTGATAGAGAGTATGCCTAGAAGACTGGAGATAGTTATCAAAGCAAAGGCAGGGCATACAAAGTACTAAAATTATAGAATAGAAATGTTGCTCAAAAAAGTGTCCCAATGACATGTCACTTTAGTGTGGTTATATCTCAGTGCCATAACAACCAAACCACATGACTAAGGGCTCATCTTCAGGGCAAGGGTTAGGGCTATTAATGACCCAGCAAGGGTTAGTGCTAATACCCTTTGGTTCTCCTGCAAATGTCAAGTATTTTCAAAATAGCCAAATATTGGGACACTTTTTTGAGCCACTGTACTATTGACCAAGAATATCCTTGGGCTACCTGACTATTTGACCATCTCTGACCATCTGTGATCTCTGACCTTTAACCATTAATGTCTGACTATTGACCATGTTTACCTATCTAATATCTGACCATCTAATCTCTAATCATTTGACCATATCTAGCTATCTGACTATGTGACCTCTGATCCCTAACTGTTAATTTCTGGCTATTAATCATCTCTGACCATCTGAACATTAATCTCTAACTATTGATAATTTCTGACCATCTAACATTTGACTATCTGACTATCTGACCAATGACCATCCTAATCTTTAGTCTCTAACCATTTGACCATCTGACTATCTCATCTCTATCCATTAATCTCTGACCATTAACCTCTAACCATTAACCTCTGACCATTTGACCTCTGACCATTAATCTCCAACCATCTAACCATCTACTAAGTAGGCAATGAATATATACACAATGCTGGTTGAACTTTCATAGTATCTAACCAAGTACAGGGCTTATAACCTATAGACAAATGAAGACTCATTAGATTAGAGAATAATCACTAGTATATTGCCTGTAAATAAATAAGGACTACAGGTATATTAAGTAAAAATACAAAAGGATCTAAGTAAGATATTACCTTAGTGGATTAGAGAGTAATTACTGAGATAGAATATGCATGGGCACTTGCTCTATATGGGAGGCTGCATGTAGTTATCTTATGTAATTGTCTATAAATGGGATGAATAACAACAAAAAGACTCCAACATGTCTTTAGCTGTGTAGTCTATATTATCTCACATATACTTTACTAATTACACATGTATATAGCCTTAATATATATTAATCTTGTGTATGCCTTACTAGATTTTTATATAGCATAGAATATCAATAGATCTCTAGTACACCCCTATAAATAGTAGAATGGTATATAGAATGCTCTTAGCTCTAGAGAATACTAGTCTTGTCTTCTTGAAGTTTCCACTTTCTCTCTAAATGCTACTTGATTACTTCTACTGTTCTCCTGTTAACTATTTGCATTCTTAGTAAGTGTTACTTGGTTCAGAGAGTGTCATATCCCAGAATCCACCAAGTCATCTCCAATATCTCTAACCCCAACTCCATGTAGATGGTACAAACTCTGGGTTGATCTTGACTGAGATACAACCATGGACTTCCAGACTTCTTGTACTATATACCTTTCTCCATTCTAGTTATGTTCCTCCTTGATTCTCTTTATGTATTAGTCTCACTCCTTAGACTTCTCCAATCCTATGCTTTGCTTAGGAGCACAGCTCTGGCTTCCTCCCTTACTGGATACATTTCTCTTATGAATTCCAATTATTAATCCAACACCAACTCCATATATAAAGCACCATACTTACAATGTACAAAGTTCAGTTCAAATATCAACTATAGTCATCAACTCTCTCTTGTTCCCCACTGGACAACTCTGATTACTCTGACCACTCTGACCTTGCACTCCATAAATAAGGGCTAGAGGAACTTAAGCAAGGATGCAACATATATGTTGAAGCCAAAGCTCAATTCCTTCCATCTTAGCCTATACTCCAGACTCTCTCTGGAACTACCCAGAGTTAAACTAGACTTAATAGAGAGGGAGGTTAGTATATCCCCAGGCTTCTACTGTTGGCAACCCTATCCGTCGTCATGTCGTACATCATGGGGAAGCTCGGCAACAAAGACAGAACAATCATTGTAAGAAGAATAAAGGAAGGAAATCCATCAAGGATAGAGGAAATCCGACAAGAACTAGACTAGAGTTCTTGTGGCATGTATTGCCAGCTACTTATAGTAGTACATGATGCGCACGGACCATGATGCTGTGGGAAGATATCTACCGTACATAGCTATATGATGACGGAGATGAAATACATACGTGATGTGCGTGCCTTCGAAATGGAAGAGAAGGCCGCACGGAAATGAAATAAGCGAGGCTTCTGGAATGGAAGGGAAGCTCGCGGAAATGTCCGTGGGAAATAAGAAGAGAGACCCTGACGGAAATGAAAAGAAGTCCAGGGTCGACGGAAATGAATAACACGTGTACGTCACGTGATAGATAAGAGATAAAGTCACGTGCAAGGGTCACGTGATCATAAAAGAAGAGAGGTCACGTGCAAGGTCATGTGATCCTGGAAAAGGATAAGTAAAAGAAAAAGAGTACGTGCATAAAAAGCGTGTCCGTAACATCTACAATGTCTACTAGGGTCTAATCCTAATTTTCCCAAAAGTGTACTATAGTATACCAAAGTGTACCCTAAGTACACAAAAAGTATACAGTAGTACTCCAACAATGGTATAATAATCTACCAAGTTGTTATAACCCACAATTTCTACAAGTCCCTAATCTGTAACTCCAAAGCCAATTCAACCAGCTCTGGGGTGTTCTTGGCAGAGAATGTGCCCCTAGCTCTCAGACTTGACTTATTCTCATCTTTACTATTCTCCATTCTATCTTGTATGAGCTCCAGACAAGGGTGCAACAGACAAGTTAAAGCCAACATCTTACTAAACCCAGTTGAATTTCAGAGTTCTGGAGTCCTGACCTGGAGTAATTCAGTACTTAACAAAAGTATACCAAAATTGTATTCAAAAAGTGTGGGAAAAGTTAACCAAAAGTGAAGTAAATGTCTACCAAAGTCTATCAAAAGTGTACCCTATCAAAAGTATACTCAGCATATATTAGAAAGTGTAGCAAAGTATAGTAACAATGTATACAGAACTTGCTTAATGCTAAATATATGGGATTCTAATTTAATACCTAACAATTAGATCATTTGATTACTAACCTAATACCTAATCATCTGACTTATATCTAACCATTTGACTATTTGACAAGTTTAATAATATCTAATCCTCTGGCCATTTGACTATCTAACTATCTAATCTCTGAGCATTAATCTCTGACCATCTGACTATCTAACCATCTAACCATCTAATCTTTGACCATTTACCTCTGACTATTGACTATCTCTAATTATCTGACTATCTGACCTCTAATCTCTAACCATTAATCTCTGACCATCTGACCATCTGATCTCTGACCATTAATATCTAACTATTGACCATCTCTAACCATCTGACCATCTGACCTCTGACTATTAACCATCTCTAGCCATATGACTATGTGATAACTGACCATTAACCACCATCTGACTATCCAATCTCTAACCTCTAATCATCTGACTATCTAACTACCTAATCTCTAACCATGACACTCTGACCATCTGACCTCTGATCATCTAACTATCTAATCTCTAACCATCTGACCATCTGACCATCTGACCATTGGACCTCTGACCCTTAATCTCTGGCCATCTGACCATCCTGACCCTTAATCTCTGGCCATCTGACTATCTGACCTCTGACTATCTAATATTTAATCATCTGACTATTTAACCTCTGACCATTAATCTCTAACTCTGACCATTGATCTCTGGCCATCTGGCCATCTGACCATCTGACCATCTGACCTCTGACTATCTAATATTTAATTATTTGACTATCTAACCTCTGACCATATAATCTCTAACCATTAGTCTCTAACCATTTGACTATCTGACCATTTAACCTCTAACCATTAATTTCTATCTCTGACCATTAATCTCTAACCATTTGACCTCTGACCATCTGACTATGTGACCTCTAACCATCTGACCATCTGATTATCTAAACTCTGACCATTAATCTTTGACCATCTGACCATTTAATCTCTGACCCTTACTCTCTAGCCATCTGATCATCTGATCAATAATTGTCATCTCCTCCTTTTCATGCATAGTATATATATATATATCACCTAACTTAATGGCTAACATCTGACTATCTGACCATCTGACCATCTTGGGGGCCCTAGTTGGGAACTTATATAGATAGAGAAGATGCCGAATCTTATCCAGACCAAACTCTGTGATCCAGACCCCCAGCAATATGAGGTTACTGAAAGCCAGCATGTGAATTCCAACTAGGATGTGAGGATAGGCTTTGGGCTGAGCTCCCCTGGGAAGATTCTCATAACTGTGGGAGTAATGTAACTATATATGGTATCCTGGTTGATCCAACAGTCTAACCAGTGTGCTTCTTCTTTTAATCTCTGTGTCTTCTTTGATGGTCTGTGTGCATAATCCATGCCTATATAAACAGGTAGGATTTAGCATGATTCTTTTTATCTCAGCCAGAGGTCTGATGAGTCTCCAGATGAAATAGGTGGTGTTGGTACTAGATGGCCCAATGCCTATTGCCTATCTGGCACCCATCCCCCCAACTTTAACTCCCTTGCAAGCTTGCTTTGCTCACTTGCTCAGTCGTGTACCCTATGCCCTGCACTTGGTGTTCTTATAGTGACTAAGTGTTCTCTCTATTTCCATTCATTTCTACTGCTTAGTCATCTTCATTTATTTCATATATATAAACCTTTGCATAGACTACTATATTCCTCATATTAGATCTACTCAATCTAGCCTCCATTTGTCCTTCTCTCACAAGTCTTCACCCTACTCTTTAAGTGGATACTGTCTTTGTTCACTGCAGGCCTTCCTTACCAATGGCCACCCTTGTTAAGCTCTTGCTCATACCTTTGACCTTGCATCACAAGATATCCATCCCTCAAATATAGTTTGAACCTCTAATCCTATACTATAGGATATCCTGTTGACCTTTGCCCTCTAGGCTTTTGAGTCTATGCTCATCCCTATCTGGGCCAAGGATAACAATAGCCATACCTGTGACCATGTCTCCAAGACTCCAAACATTATCCCTTATATTTCTTCCCCACTACCTCTTGACCTTCCCTTGAAGGGACTTTGAAATCTAATCTTTGGCCTTATCTATACCATCACCTCATCCTGGGCCTATAGGCCTCACCCTTCGACCTTCAACATCTATATCCCCCTAAGGCTCCAGGCCTTACCCTTGCTACCTGTTACCTATACCCAACTCTTAAAGCTTTAGGCCTCATCCCTATTCTCACCAGTGCCACTTTCAGATTATAGATCTGATCCTTACCTTGTGTCATCCCAAGGTTATAGTCCTTGTTGCCCTTGTCATAGTCAAGCCATCACTTGACCCACCTTGTCAGCCATCACTGAAAACCTTGATTTCTCTCAGTTGCCCTCAAACAACCACCCAGGTATTGTTTAGCAGTAACCCCTAATCAAGTCATTAACTCATACCCTAATGTCTTTTCCTCACCTGAGACCTTACCTTTACCCTTTGTTTTTCTTGCAGGATTTCTCTAGATCTTACCCAAAGTTTCAGGCAAAAATTCCATAAAGTGAATCCTGACTCATTGGTTTGAAGATTCTACTAATGAACCTCTGTTCTGTCATCCTAGTCTCTTGAACTAACTTACCCCTCCTTATAGGTGAAGACCCTGGTCACTTCCAGCAGACACTCCCCTAATCTCCCATCAATCACTGATCCCTTTGACTCCCAGGTGAAGACCCTGGTTATTTCCAGTGGACACTTCCCTGATCTCCTGCTGACTGCTGACCCCCTTTGATCCCCAATAGGATACCCTCTATTTACCTCAATCACAGTCAACAAATCCCAGATATCTACTATTGTCCATCATTAACTTTGTCACAGCAACTATAGTTACTCTCCATATTGATCCTCAGCAAGCCATTACTTAAATCTTGGTCCTTATAATGAATACCCTCACCTTCATCCATAGCAACTGTAGTTGCTCCCCTGTATCCCCACTGAACCACCTTGTAACACTGAAGCTATTTTCCCACTAACTTCATCATCTAAATTCTCTGACACACTGTCCCAGTTAATGCAATCATCGATACTTCCCTTATCCCCATCATGATCTCTGACCTCCTTGTCACCACTATAGGCCATTCCCCCTTACCCATACCTTACTATTTACCCCATGGGAAGCCATCATCTATTGGTGGTAATCCATCACTAGGTCAAACTGTTACGGACACGCTTTTACGTATGTTTCTCTTTTCGAGATCACGTGACCTTTGCACGTGACTCCTCCTTTTTATGATCACGTGACCCTTGCACGTGACCTTATCTCTTATCTATCACGTGACGTACACGTGTTATTCATTTCCGTCGACCCTGGACTTCTTTTCATTTCCGTCAGGGTCTTACTTCTTATTCTCACGGATATTTCCGTCGTGCTTCTCTTCCATTTCGAAGCCACGACGTATACGTACTTATTTCATTTCCGCGCGTCTTCCCTTCCATTCTAGAAGCCGCGCCTAGGACACATGTTTACTTTATCCTTATACGTAGGATATCCTCCCACGGCATCATGGTCCGTGCGCATCATGTACTACTATAAGTAGCTGGCAATACATGCCACAAGAACTCTAGTCTAGTTCTTGTCGGATTTCCTCTATCCTTGATGGATTTCCTCCCTTTATTCTTCTTTTGATGATGGTTCTGTCTTTGTTACCGAGCTTTCCCATGACGTACGACACAACGACGGATAGGGTCGCCAACACAAACCATAGTTCAGATCTTCTTTACTCTCCCTGAGTGCCATTATCTATTGGTAGTGGCTTCTCCTTGAGTAATGAGCTGTTGCTCACATCCTAGCTTTCCTTTGGCAGTTGCCAAAGTCCCTGGTCTTCCCTTCCTGAGCACCATTACCTATTGGCAGTGGGTTTTCCCTTAGAGCTATTGCTCAACCCTTGCCATGATTGGCTAACACCTTGGTTGGCTGATACTGATATTGATATCCACCTTTATCTTCTCTCTGACTCATCCAGTGGATATCTTCTAACCTTCATAGTCACTGTTTGCTTCCAACAACCAGGTTCCCAATAGAGAGTCATAGGAATCTCTTACTGATACCAGCTTCAGGTTTTTCCATAGGAAGTTGCAGGTATCTTCATTACCACCTAGTGGCTCTTGTGATAGAGTTCTCATCCTCACCAACTGATTGTTGGTATCCACACTAATCCTTGATTCCACCAAGCTATTGCTTGATCAACCTCACACTACTCTTGACCCCTCCATCGGACAACCCTGCTTCAGTCTACTTGATACTAATCCTTATTGCAGCTGTTGCTGCTTTCCTAGTCATACCCTATGACATCATTATCTACTAGTGGTGATCATACCCTTGTCAACTGTTGCTAAAATTCCCCTGAGTGTCACCATCTATTGGCAATGGCTTTACTCTTGGTCCTTTTAGACACTCCCATAGGATAACCCTTCAGTAGCCATTGCTATATCTTATCACCACAGCTGAATGCTGTTTCCTCTAGTCTCTCTGTCAGACACATCATTGTGGTCCTTTTCTGGATATCCCTTGATAGCTGTTGCTACCCTTCTCAGTTATCACAATCACTACCCCCATGGTCCCTTTATGGATATCTCTTATTACATCCTTGATCCTTGTTATCTCTATGATTCTCCCTTTCTTCTCCACTATGACCCTCCTGCTCTTCATTCCTATCCCTGATACTATTGTAGCCCTCAACCCCAAATAACTGTTGCCACATTCCCTAGTTCCCTCATTGAACAACCTTTATCATCAACACCACTCACTTTTACCTTGATCCCTAACTGGCATCCCTTGTTCTACCTCTATAGCTGGTAACCATAACAACCTTCCCCTTTTATCCCAATACCATGATATTCTCTTTAACTAATCCTATATTAGATGACTTCCTATTGTGGCTTATCTCTGTTCTCATTGTCAATGGTAGCTGTTACTATACCTCACCCTTGATTCCTTTGGACACCTCACACTATGCATGGCCTTCTTAGTAAACACTTAGCCCCATATAGGCATTACCCCTCAGGTAGCCTTTGCTATACCCTTTAGTCCTTCTGGACTTCCCTTGGTGACTGTTGCCACACATTTTCACGGACACCCCTTTGCTAACTGTTGGCGACCCTAATCTAATAAAGACTAGGCCGTTACCACCAGATACTGACTTAGAGACAAGAAAGAGTAGGGGAATCCCGACAAGAACTTGACTGAAGTTCTTGCAGTGTCTGCATTCAACTATATATACTGCTACGACATGCGCACGGACCAACAGGCCGTGAGAGAGTAATTACGAGTATAGCTATAGTGTATCAACGGTAATTAAATAAACGTGTATACGGCGTGACTTCTGAGAAGCATCAGAATGGAAGAGAAGCACGTGGAGATGAACGTGAGAATAAGAACCACCAGGGTCTCAGGGTCGACGGAGATTAAATACACATGTCCGGAGATCACACAGCAGATCCCAGTAGAGCCATTTGATAGAGAAGGGCGCACAGCAGCCTCGTTACTCTGATTGAGATGTCACATGACTTTGGTCTCGTGATCCGTTAACTTAGGGGTTAACCACGTGATACGTCACGTGATCGTGAGAAAAAGAAAATAAAAGAAAAGAAAAATAGTATCCGTAACACTAACCCTTGATGGCCATTGCCACAACTCCCTATTACTGTTCTGCCCCTGTGCCTTGATAGCCATTGTTGAATCTCTTTAGCATACCCTTGATATACTTGGTGGTAACTATTATCACATCTTTTTTCATTCTCTTGTGGTTTTTCATGAATCTTCCTTGTCCCAACTCCTTTCCCTAGATAGCCTTGTAGTTCTTAACTGTGAATATCCCTTGTCATATCCCCTGATCTCTCCATCAACTATCTTTTGTCATCCTTTATCTACTGGCTGTCCCCTGCTATGGATACTGTTATGACTTCTCTTTTTCTCCTTTCCTTCACGTGCTCGCTTCTCTTTTCCTTACTTCAGTTCTTCTTCTATAAGGGCACATGATCAAACACTCCCACATCCCATTTATTCTTCATTTTTTCTTTCCTTTGTAGATTATCCCAGGATCTTCCCCGATCTGATCTCTATTACTTACAAATCCTAAATTCCAGTGATTCTTTGATTCAATTCTGTACCCTGAATCCCAGTGGTTCTTGATCTGCATTTTATCCTTTACCCTCTTCCTGATGCCTTCTGTACCCTAAACCTTAGGAATTCCATTTCCCTGCATCAGACTTCTTAACTTCTCCCATGCCCTGTGCCCTTCCAGTGACTAGGCATTCCTTCCGTTTTCATTCTGTTCTGCTGCTTAGTTACTCAATTCTCTTTTATATATAAATCTTCAGTAGACTACTGTGTTTCTCATGTTAGATCTACTCAATCTAACCTCCATTTGTTCCCTCTGAGTCTCTGCTCTTCAGTGGGCTTCTTGCGCCCACCTCTGCCTTGTCCTTCATCCTGTGGTAGTATTACTTCTGGCCATTCCTTGTCAAACTTTCGTTCAAACCCTTAACCCTCTATTATAGGGTAACCTTTGATCCTTGCTGTCAACTTCGATTCTACCCAGTAGAATGTTCCCTTCACTTTTAAGTCTATGCTTGCCCCTATTCAGGTCAAGCATAACAGATACCCTTATTCTCATTGTCACTGCTACCCCTCATCCTTGCCTTCCCTTGGTCTCTCTCACTCTTGGTTTCCTTGAAGTACCTTACACCATGTGTGGCCTCTTTCAAAATGTCTCACCTTGTCTGGGCATCCTCCCTAAGTAGCTTTTACTATTACTCAGTCCTTTTGGACCTTCTTCGGTGGCCATCACCACAGTCCTTGTGAATATTCTTGCCCTCCATTTCTTAATGGCCATTGCCACTTCCTTACTCTCTTGGCAGTTGTTGCCACATCCCATTTGTTAGTGCTCCTTCCATGTCTTTTCCCTACTGCCACATCCTTGCATTCCCTTTTGGATCCCCTTACTGTTATCTTTGTCACATCCATTGCACTCCATTACCCCCCTTCACCCTGCTGTGCCCCTTTCATATCCTTACAGTCATGGTCAATCTTGGGTTTACTTCAGGAGTATTTTCCCAATTTTTCCATTTTCCATATACCAGCTTACCATCACATACCCACTTGTCTTTAATTCCTTTAAAACCATGTTTTACCATATATATAGCAAGCATGCTATACCCCCTTGATCTCCTGCCCTTGCATGGTCCCTGCTGACGAGTCTTCTTGCACAGAGATCCTTCCCATATGGGTGAATACTTAACATACCTTACTCCCATGGCTTCTACTGATGAGTCTTTTTCAATGGAGATTCTTCCCATACAGGTGGACACTTAGCCAGCCTTGATTCTCAATCCTCATCAACTCCTTGTTCCCTATTACCTGGTATTCTTACTCCATGATAGTATGGTCTCTTTGCTGGACATAGCTGCCACTATGCAATACCCTTAGCCTCTCCTATCAGATGCCCTGACAGTCTATCTAACCTTGGATTCTGTTAAACTCCCATAACATGGCCATTGCCACACCTGCCCCATTCAACTCTCTGATTCCCTTGTGAAACATCATTGGCAATTGCTATACTACCCTCAGCCCACCCTAAGGTCTTTTCACTCCCTGGTCCAGCTGGACACCTTCCAAGTGAAATGTCAAAATGCCAAATCCGCTATACTAAGCTATAAAAATCCTGGAACCTATCTCAAGCATCTCTTGACCTCATGCCCTTATTACCCACTCAGACTCCCCTCTACCAATGCACTCTCTTTGTATACTCTGTACATTGCATTTTCTTGCTGGGTCTTTAGGACTCTACCTCCACCTTTGTTTCCTTGCCCTATACTATTTCTTTATGGGTCTACTCTCTCCTGGAGTTCTCTTGCTTCTTGTTCTTGTTTCTTCATTCCTCGCCCTTGCCCTGTGAATACTTTGATCTTTCTCCTGTCCTTGTTTCTTCACTCTCTATCTTTTGCCTTTATTTTTATTCTTTGCCCCTGCTCTTTGCCTTTGCCCTTTATAACTTTGATTTTCCTTAGTACCTCTGGCATTCCCAAATATAATCCCATGTCCTCAACCTCTTCATCTTTGTTAACCTTTGATCCTACCCCATGTCTTAGGCACATTCTCATACTAGGCATGCATCTCACCTAGTCATCACCTTGAACTCCCAGGTTCCTATCACTGTATCCTTCGGAGCCTATAGACACTGTCTCCATCAAATGTGGCATTCCCTTTTGGGACCACTGACCTTGCACCTGTCATTCTACATCCCTGATAACCTCCCTGGTCTGGTTACTATACTCTGACCTTGGGCTCCACATACCCCTATGCTTACCAGCCTGTTTGTGGTACCCCACAATCCTTGTTCAGTAACTTCTGTAACACTATATCCTGAGCATCATGCCTTGTACTTCTCCTTGAGTAGTTTATCCTACTACCCTTGTTTACCTTGTAGGCAACCTTGATGTCCACTCATATCTCTTCTCTAACATGGGATGATAATACTGGACTACCTTGTTCACCCTATCACACTCCCCCTCCCAGGGAACCTTATTATCCTATATCATTGACTTGGAATTTACTTCAGAGGTAATGTTATAACTCATCCCTATGCTAGGGGGACTACTCTTTTTCTTTACTTCACTTGTCTTCTCTTTGTTGCCCACTGATTTACTCTTGGCATCTTTGCCATTAGACCCAGTATCTGTTGCTTTACCTCTTTATCTCTGAACCCCTACTGCTAGACATCTATTTTAGATCTTCCCATTCTCATGTCCCAGGCCTTTGCTTCTTCATCTCATTGTTCTGGATATTCTTCATTCCCCTGACTTGTGTTTCACACCCTTTGCCCTGGGTATTTTCCCCTTTGTCTCCTTGTTTCTTAACACTCTTCATTTCCATGACTCATGATTCACACACTTTGCCCTTTGCCTCATTGTTGTTAGATATTCATTATTTCTGGGACTTGTGGTTCACATCCCTTATCTATGACATGTAACTGCACTCTATCATATTTGACATGTGATTACCTTTATCCTATGCCTCCTTCTGTTTCCTTCTCCATACCCTTGACTTCTTCCACACCCTATCCCCTTTCTCCATACCCTTTGCCCACACCCTATGCCCATATGGTAACTAAGTGTTCCCTTTTATTCCACCACTTAGTTGTCTTCATTTTCCTTCATATATATAAACCTCTCATTGTCTAACTTGTACCTTAAGTTAGACCTGCTCAATCTTACCTCACATCTTTTATCTCACTTTCTCTTCTCCCACAAATCATCATCCCTATCTAGGGTCAACACTTGCCTGCCACTCCTGGCCGTTTGCCAGAATGGCAGGGCTCTCTTTCTAACTTCAACCACATTGCAGCTATTGCTGCTCATTCTCATTGTGGTAGCCATCGCTATCTCCCTCTTTGGCAGCCATTGCTGTCTTTTACCTTGTTGCAGCTACTGCTGCTCTCCTTTGTCACAGCTGTTGTTGCTCACTCCCCATAGTAGTTAGTACTACTCCCCTTTGTGGCAGCTGTTGCTGCACTTCTCCCTGTCACAGCCACTATTGCTCTCCCCTCTGTTGCAGCCATGGCTACTCTCTTTCTGGATCTGACCAGACAACCCTTAACCCCATTGGGTCTTCCCAGATCAGGTTACTACTACTAGATCTCCTATAGTAGGATTCCCCTAGTCTTTGAGCCTACACTTGTACCTACCTGGATCAAGCATAACATTTTTTATGAGCTGCAAGCCTACTTTTTGGATGATTCCATAGATGCTCAATAGAGTTTAGATTAGGAGACTGTGCAGGCCATACCATAGTCCTAAAATTCTACTTCTCTAGCCATCCCTTCACCTTTCTACAGATATGCTTTGGGTCATTATTTTGCTAACAGATGATATCAGAAGGATTAAGACCATAATACTATAGAGTATTCAGCAGCTTATTCTTTAAAATCTGAAGGTAAATTTCTCCATCCATGCTACCATCAATCTTGGCAGCATAGCCAATACCATGTCAAGTTATACACCCCCACATTATCACAGAACCACCTCCAAACTTGACAGTTCCCTCTACTAACCTGTTACTGAGCCCCTCACCTGCCTTTTTCCATACCCATTTGTGTCCATCTGACTCTACACAATTGATTTTGGTTTTATCAGACCATACTACCCTCTTCCAATCATTCATAGTCCAATCTTTATGGGTATAGGCAAAATCCAAACAGGCCTTGTGATGTCTAGCAAAAAGAAGAGATTATTTGGACTTGACTATAGCCTTCATACCAGACTTTTTCAAGTGAAGGTGGACTGTGTTGGCAGATAGCGGCTGGTTGATGATATTGGAAAGTGTTTTGGTCACCTGAATAGCAGTCTTAGCTTTGCCAGAGGTGATAAGATGCTAAGTATAATAAATATCTGTAGGGAATGGCTTGGATGAATGACCTCCAGAAGACTTTTGAAGATTGGAACACTCCTTGGAACAAAGTCTGGAGATGGTGGCAATGTCTACACCAGTGCTGGATGCAATAGAACAAATAGAATGCCCAGAATCAAGCTAAGAGAGGATAGTGCTCTTTTGAGTAGTAGAAAGAGATCTCATAATGATAGTGATTGAGAGCAAAGAAGTGTGAGACTTATTTCAAGCTCAGATATTATATTTATATGTGTTCCTTTATTTGTAGCGCCAAATAAAAACAAGTATCCCTTTATTTTACTGGAATTTTATGGATTATGTCATAAACTCTAAAATTGTTCCATTGGTGTCTCTGTTTTAAATTGGATGTATCTCAGTAGCCCCTGAGCCAAATCACATGAGTATTAGGTCAGCAAGTAGCCAGGGGTTTGTATATCACATGTTCTCACCAATACTAAGTGGAATTCCCATGCCTATAACTGCTATTTAATATACACTCCAAAACTATAAAACATTGGAATGGTTTTTGGAGTCACTGTACTATCTATAACATGCACACAGACCAAGCTATGTAAGAACCAGTATTATATAATGTGAGAGTAAGATAATGGAGATTAAGTAAACATGTTGTCCACAAGGTTTCTGAGAAGCAAAGAAGACCAGTGAAAATTAAATAGAATAAAAGAGAACTCTTAGGGTCTCAGGGTCAATGGAAATTAAATATACATGTCTAGAGGTCACACAGCAGATCCTAGTAGAGCCATTATAGTAGAGAAGGGTACACAGCAGTCTCATTACTTTGTACTAAGATGTCACATGATCTAAAGTCACATAATCCATTAACTTAGGAGTTTATTCAGAAAAAGAATAAGGTTCAGACAGGGACATTCATAATATAAAGGGCAAGGGATAACAAGTGGATTATCAAGGCTAAACCCAGACCCAACCAAGAGTATGCTTGCATAATATAGGAAAGCATTAGTGATATTAGAATAATGAACTCCACTGGTCAAGTGAAGCTCATAACCTTTCAGGAGCTAACTATATTGCCTGAAGTAAAGTGCAAGGGAACAGAGAAGGTGCTCAAGTCTCAGTAAAGAGTATACACCAGTGAAAGTAGCTCTTGGTATCTAGGAGAGGTCTCCTGATACTTGACAGAGTATTAAAGTACAAGGGATACTAGCTAAGAAGACTAGTAGAGCATGTGCTTAGAATAAGAGGTGGTTGAAGCATAAAAGGGTTGTAGACTAGGCTATATGCCTCACTGCCTCTGTATGGTATCACAGGATAGTCTTACAGTGGCTCAGAAAAGTGTCCCAATATTTGGCTATTTTGAAAAGACTTGACATTTTCAGGAAAACCAAAAGGTGTTAGCTCTAACCCTTGCTGGGTCATTAGTAGCCCTAATCCTTGCCCTGAAGATGAGCCCTTAGTCATATGATTTGGTTGTCATGGCACTGAGATATAACTATGTTAAAATAATATGTCATTTGGACACTTATTTGACTCTGATATTATCAACTGTTATTTAGTAAATAACATAAGGTTCTGATGGATGCTGTGCTTCAACCCTGTCTGATTATATCACTTACATAATTCTAAATGATATAAAGAGCAGAGATACCATCCAGCTAATCCTACTTTATTATGAAATCCATTTTCTCCTCTACTAGAGCTAATATTCTTTTTCTCTCTGAATCTGGCCTTTCTACTAGGCAAATATCCTCCCAAACTGGTCTGAGAAAGTCTACTGTGGCCAGGGTCATCAAAGAGATCCACCCAGGCAAGGAAAAAATCAAATTAGAATGTCCTTGCAAACATTCTTCTACTAATAAAAGAAAAATTGGCTCTAGTATCATCTCTGGCAAAGTTGAAAATGCTGTCCAGGCCACCCATCTCATCAATCCTGCCCTCTCCTCTTCTGTCTCTGCTCAAACTGTTAGGAATGTTTTCAAGTTTACATCTCTCAAGGCTGTAGTCAAGAAAAAGAAGTTACTTTTGTCTATAAAGCATGGATAATATAGGCTAGTATTTGCTCTCAAGTACCAACACTGGACTGTGAAGGACTGGACTAGGGTCATTTAGTCAGATGAAACTAAGATCAACAGAATTGGGTCAGATAGAAGGAAGTATATATGGAAATTGGCAAAAAAGCCTTTATAAGACAAGAAAGTCCAGGGAACAGTAAAGTTTAGAGAAGGTTCCTTAATGGTTTTGGAATGTATGAGTTGGAATGGAATGAAGATTCTTGCAGAGATTGAAGGGAGAGTGAATGCTAGACAGTATATCTCCATTTTGGAGGATTATCTGCTTTCTACCATGGAAAATTCTAGAATTCCTAAGAAAAGCATTATCTTTTAATAAGATAATGATTTCAAGTATATCTGTAAAAGAGCCAAGAAGTGGCTGGCATCTCAAGGGATCAAGGTTCTTGACTGGCCAGCATAATCTCCAGATCTTAATCCCATTGAACATCTTTGGCAAATTCTCAAAAAGAAGCTTAATAGCTATATAACATTACCAAAAGGAGTATGGGAGCTTTGGGAGTGAATTAAAGTGGAGTGGGGCAAGATAGAGGTCAAGGAGTATCAAGAATTGATAGAGAGTATGCCTAGAAGACTAGAGGTAGTTATAAAAGCAAAGGGAGGACATACAAAGTACTAAAATTATAGAATAGAAATGTTATTCAAAAAAGTGTCCCAATGACATGTCACTTTAGTATGGTTATATCTCAGTGCCATGACAACCAAATCACATAACTAAGAACTCATCTTCAGGGCAAGGATTAGGGCTATTAATAACCCAGCAAGAGTTAGAGTTAATATCTTTTGGTTTTCCTGCAAATGTCAAGTCTTTTTAAAATAGCCAAATATTGGGATACTTTTTTGAGTCACTATATGAATATATGAACACATGATTCTCAACACAGTGTACCTCCAGTGTTATGCTTGGCCCAGGTAGGGATAAGCATAGACTCAAAGCCTAATGAATAAAGATCAAAGGGTGATGGGTATTCTGTGGTGCAGGATCAGAGGTTTGAGTTGGACTCAATAAAGAAATACCTTGTGATGCAAGATTGAAGATACAAGTAATGGCTCAACTAAGATGGCCAATAGGGACAAGGCCTGCAGTGAACAAGAACAGTGCCCACTTAGAAAGTAGAGTGAAGACTTGCAGGAGAAGAATAAATGGAGACTAGATTGAGTAGATCTAACATGAGAAACATGGTAGTCTACTAGAAGATTTATATATGAAAAGATGATGATGATAACTAAGCAGTGGAAATAAATGGAAATGGAGAGAACACTTAGTCACTGTAGGGGCACTGGGTATAGATGAAGGGTAACAGTAAAAGGTAAAAGGGTAGAGGGCCATGGTGAAGGGCATTGGGTATGGGGTACTGGATGTGGAGTAAAGGGTGCACAGCACCAATCAAGGGTATAGGGCTTGCAATAAGGCCCTATGACATAAGAGTAATATAAAGGTGAAAAGAAAAGAGGAAGGAAATAAATGAAACATGGGAATGTTCGATCACACAGCCTTATAGAGTAGAGGGAAGCATAGAAGTTGAGTATGTAGCAAGACTTGTTAAAGAAAACAAAGAAAAGAAAAGAAAAGAAAAGAAAAGAAAAGAGCCAAGTTATAACATTATCCCCCCACTACATTGCAAGTCCATGATACAGCTTAAAAATCTATATTATAGTGTCCAGGAGATCCAGTGGTGTTGGTGTAGGCAATCTTATCCTATACATCACTAGAGTCGATATGGAGATTGTTCAAAGTGAATAAAGTGATAGAACATTTGGGTAGAGAATGGGGGAGCTAGTGAAGGAGGATGACACAACAAGTGAGAGGTGGAATATAGTGAGCAGGAGTAGCACTAGAGAAAGAAGAGAATATAGCTGACCAGGTAGACTGGGTAGATTGGGAGGAGGATGCAGCCAAGATGTAGCAGCATTTTGGGCAGCAGGATACCAGATACCCAGGCGCCCATTTAGTGTAGCCCATGCATTGGTACTGGGGGCAATTAACATGAATATGGCCTAGGCAATGGGAGTTGAAACATGCCTTGTGATAGCAGGGATGTAAAGAGGTAAGTGAAACCTGGCCATTGCCACTGTTATAACTTCTTTTTCTCTACACTTTTACCTTTTCTTTTCCTTGACTTAGTTTCCTCACCTCATTCTACAGAGTTGTGCATTTGAACACTCCTGCACTTCCTTTATTTTCCATGTGTATTTCTATTTCCCCAGATCATCTCTGGATCTTCCCTAATCCGATCTTCCCTTTACCTTAGCACTTCTTATCCCAAACTCTGTACCCTAGGGCTCCCTTTCTCTTCCATACCTTTTTTTCTAGAATTTCCTGATGCACTCCATACCCTGAACCCCGGGGCTTCCTTTCCCTGCATTAATCTTCTTAACTTCTTCCACACCCTGTGCTCTTCCAGTGACTCAGTATTCATTCCATTTCCATTCTATTCCACCACTTAGTCATTTCTCTTTGCTTCATGTATATAAACCCTTTAGTAGACTACCATGTTCCTCATATTAGATCTACTTAATCTAGCTTCCATTTGTCCCCTCTATGAGTCTCCATTTCACTCTAGCAGTGAATGCTGCCCTTGTTTCCATGGGCCAATTATACTTCTGGCCATTCCTTGTTAAACTCTCATTTGAACCTATGACCCTATAATATAGGGTAACCTTCAACCCTTGCCAACGATACACTTGACAAGTTCTCTGCAACCATTGGCACTTTGGCCCTAGATATTAGGGTAATCTCATTTTGAGTCTATACTTACCTCTATCTGGGTCAAGTGTAACAGCTACCAGTCCAGATTGCCTCTGCACGTTCTATGGCTGCTAATTTGTCAGGAGTCAGCAGGGTTGAGGATGTCTCAGGGGACATGGAGGCAATGAATAAATGGTTAATGTGCACAATGATGATTGCAGCACAGGTCAGATGTAGTTCCTCTAGGTATCTTTTAATATCTTCAATAAACTCGGTTATTCCAAGCTGATGCATGATTGCCACTATAGTTCCCTCAATGTGGCAATAGATCCCCTGGAGCTGTGTGATCTGCAGAGCTTGCTCTACATGGGTGGTGCAATGGAGATAGATGGTGAAAAGGGAAATGTGGATTATTTGTAAGTACACTTGGTATAGTCAGAAAAGAGGAGATCCCATGTCTAAATGGGCTGTGATTGGGGTAGCAAGCCAGAAGCTCATGAGAAAGGCATGGAGGGTATCAAGTTGAGCTCTATCTAGGAGGTCAGCACAGAGGGAATGGGTATAAATGGGAAGATCAACAGAATAAATTCCATTATTGGTGGGTAAGAGTTCATTGGGAGGGAAGAGGTCTGGGGACCCATGAAGGCTAGGTAGTAATGGGGTGGTGACATTCTCCAGCCAGGCTGCTGGAGAGAGGTACCCAGCGAATATGATGGGAGAGGGGGCAAGCAGAGGTAAAGAGAGGCATGAGAGGTCATTAACTAAGGGGAGAGCTTTGGTAAATAAGAAGAGAAGAGAAGAAGAAGAGGAAAAAGTCATGTCAATGGTGGTTGAAGGTTAAAAAGAGGCTGTAGGAAATATAAACTAGTGTCATTTTTTATAATCCTTAAGGGTGATCTGTGAATGTTTAAGATCCTGCTCTAGGACCTAGGAGTTATTCTCAGCAGAATACTCTTTTCAATGGATTAGGAAGAATTGATTCCTTATGATTTCCCTGTGCTGCAAAATCTTTTCAATCTCAAATTCTTCCTTACTATCTATAAGTTCCAGGGAAGATGTAGGGAAATTCCATTTATGGATTTGATTTTTATCATATGTGATCATCTTTCTTAAAAGGGTTAAAGGATTTCCTGGAACAGGAATTTATCACTTGTCTAGCTAAGTTATGTGTGGCAATTGCCTTGTCCCATGCACATAGAAATTCCTTTAGCCAGGTCTTAACTATAGGATTTGGGGTTTTGGAGAGGATTAGGGATAGGGTGTAGGATTCATACCTTATCATGAGATAAAATGGGGATTGTTTCATGACCAAATGAGGGTGATGGTTGTGGGTGAATTCCACATGGACTAGTGATTCTGACCAGGTTGTAGAGTAGTCACCATAGAAGATATGGAGATAGGTTTCAATCTCCTGGTTAACCCATTCTGTCTTGCTGTCTGTCTGAGGGTGATAAGCTGTGGAGAGCAAGAGGTCATACTTCAGGAGGTTTCTGAGTTCTTTAGCAAACAAGAATGTGAACTACAGTCCATGATCTGAAATAATTTTGTTATATAGTCCAAAGTGAAGAAATACTTTGTGGAAAAAAAAGGTTGTGATACCCTCCATGGTGGCAGTAGACATGGTGGGGCAGAGAATTATCCCCTTAGTAAGCCCATGGTTAACCACAATCAATAAGACATTGAATTCACAAGAGATAGAAAGACTAGTAATCAGGTCACAGAAGATTTATTGGAATGGGCAGCAGGTACAGGATGGGATGGTGGAAAGTAAGGAGAAAGTAGAATGGGTGATGACCTTGTGCTGTTAGAAAATGGCATAACCCTTGACAAAGGTATTGACAAAGAAGGCAAGGCCAGGCCACTAGAATTTGGCTGACACAAGCTGACAGGTCTTAAGGAAGCTGGGGTAGCCAGTGGAAGGGTGATCATGGCAGCAGGCAACAATATCATGGCAGAGGGTTCCTATAGAGGGAATATACATGCAGTCACAGTAAAGAAGAACACTATCAGAGGATTACCAATCAGTGAGGTGAGAATGGAGGGATAAGGAAATGTTAGAGTTGGAGATAGACTAGAGGGTATTCAGAATAAGGGAATCCAAGGTGGAGGTGGCTGAGATGCTAGAATGGAGAGTAGTATCAATGGTTTGAATGAAGAGAGAGGGGAGCAGCATGGTAATGCTGGAGTTGTTGGCATCATCAGGGATAAGGTTGGGATAGCAAGAGAGAATATCTGGACTAGCAAGGAGTTTTTTAGGGATATGGATAAGGTAGAGATTAAAGTCAGCTAGATCAAGGAGCCAATGAGCTTGGTGATGGTTGAGTGTTTGGGAAGATCAGAAGAATGTGAGGTTCTTATGGTTGGTAAAGACCTGGATAGGATGGGCACACCATAAAGATAGTGGCACCATACTTTTAGAGTGTGGAGAATTGCGAGTAATTTGTGGTTGTAGATGTTGTAGTTTTGCTCAGTGAGGGAGAATAACTAAGAGAGGTATGAGCAAGGGTACCAATCACCATTGGTGTTGGCTTGAAGGAGAATAGTCTCTAACACAAACTTTGAGGCATTAGTGACGAGGACAAAAAGAGTAGCAAGATCAGGCATCTAGAGGATCAGGTAGACAAGGAATAGTTGTTTAAGGCAGTTGAAGGCAGTTTAGTAGGGGAAAGTCCAGTCCCAGGGACATATCTTTTTAGTGAGATCAAGCAGGGATTAAGCAATGTTTGAATAGTTAGGGATAAATCACCTATAGAAGTTAACAAACCCCAAAAATCATTGAACATCTTTAACTTTGGTTAGCATCAGCCATTTGGCTGTGCCTTCCAGTTTAATGGGATCCATGGCAAGTTGCCCCAGGCATATGATTATACCCAGATATTTGACCTCCAAGGCCACAAAGGTACATTTTTCAAGTTTAAGGTGAAGGTCTAATTCCTCCATTCATTGGAAAATGTGCTTGATGTACTCCTTGTGAGTGGGCAAATCAGGGAAGAAGATTAGTAAATTGTCCATGTAAATGACCAATTACCCCTTGGTAATTAGGTCCCAGAATAAATTATTCATGAATCATTGAAATATTGCTGGAGAATTAGACAGCCCAAAAACATTACCATGAGTTCAAATAACCCTTTATGGGTGATGAAGGCAGCCTTTCATTGATGTCCATCTTTAATCTGGATATTGTTATATTCCCATCTGATGTCAAATTTAGCAAATAATTTGGCATCCTGTAACTTATCCATAAGATCAGAGATGAGGGATAAAGGGTACATGTCCTGCATGGTGTGTTTATTGACATATCAGTAGTCTTGATAGGGGCATAGCTTGCCATCCTTCTTTTTGACAAAAAAGAACAGGGAAGCTTATGGGGAGTTAGAGAGATGGATCTTGCCTAATGCCAGGTTCTCATTGAGAAAGTCCTCAGTAGCTTTACATTCTTTGGGGTTAAGGGAATAGACTTTTCCAATCTTGGGGACAAAGGAGTCATCAAGGATGATTTCATGGTTATATGGTCTTAATGGGAGAACATGGTCAGTAGCTTCTTTCAAGAAGACTGACTTAAACTGAGAATATTTAGAGAGAAGGGTAACCTTGGGTTTGGCCTTCTCAGCCTCAGCAATGAGTTCAGTGGCAGTAGTATCCCAGTTAATGTAAGGGGATCCAAGGGGGAAGAAGTGATTGCCATATCGGGTAATGTGGTCCATATGTTAGTAGTGAAGGGTGAGGTAGACAAATCAGTCATTGTTTTCAGATTTAAGATATTTGTGAAGGTAGTGATCCATAACTTAGCTTATGTATTGGTATTTCAGTAAGGGGCACATTGTTGGGTGTCAGAGGGAGGATTGACTGTCAAATTGTTTGATCTGGAGAATGTGGTTTACATAGAGATTATGGGATTTATTAGTTGACTCCTCGATGATAAGAGTCCCTTTGGCCCAGTTAATGTCCAGGTTCACCTTCTTGAGCCAGGGAAGGCCTAAGATAATGTTCTTATCTCCACAGATGAGAACATGGAAAAAGACTGAATGGCAAATTCCATTTATGGAAGGAACAGGGTATAAGAGTGGATTACCTTCCCATTGGTATTATGGGAGGAATTGGTGTTTCTGGCAACAAAGGGGTATTTAAGCTTATCTAGGAGGATTCAATGGTATTGGACAAAGTGGTGGTCTACACAGTTAATCTGTGCTCTGCTGTCCATGAGAGCAGTGGTGTCAACAACTTTCTATGCAAGACAGTATGACTTGAGCAGGGATATTTATATGGGCAAACATTCATACTGTTACACTTTCAATAGGGGAAGAGGGGAAAACTTGTGTCAAAGGGCTTTCCTGGTTTAAAAACCCAAACCAGCAACTTCTTTCTCCTCTTCATCTTCCTCAACATTGATTAGGTTAGGGACTTCATTTCATTTCTCTACCTTCCATACCTGCCTTTCCTTCCCTTTCTCCTTTGAGACTGGGGTAATAGTGAAGGTAGAACAGGTGCTGCTGAGATGTCCCAGCTTGCAGGATCTGAAACAAAGCTTCTTTTCAATATACTGCTTCCTTTCTTTAGGTGTAAGCTTCCCAATTCTCATGGCATCTACATTCATGGTATTGGGGTCACAAGGGGATTCCTTTGATTTTATAGGAGTGAAATGATGGTAGATCCCATGGTTATTTTGGTGTCTTTTGATTTCTTTGGCATGGTCCCATTGGGTGTGGAAGTACCTGGCCTTTCATATCACTCTATAATGGTGGTGAGCTTCTTGTCCATGGTAATAATGTGGCACATGAGTCATATGGGGAGTCTAGCAAAATAGTAGCTAATCAAGATGTTGTTGTCTGTGATCTGAGATGAGGCAACCCTGTTTTTGAACTGTAGAGTATAAGCATCCAGAGTGAGCTTCTTTGACATCTCTGTAGTGGATAACTAGGCAATGGCATTAGTGATGATATCAGTGGTCTTGAATGTCTTGTCAAAGGCAGTAATGGAGTCAGTGAAGGTGCCAAGAGAGACATGGGTATCTAAGATAGCCTTGATTTGGAACATTGTCACCCAGTCAACAGCTATTCCCTTGGTTATATAAGATAGGGCAAAAATGATTCACTTACTGTTGTCATTGTATACATCAGCATTGACATGGAGATACAACCAGACTGAGTTGATCTAGTTGAAGGCAGTGGTAGGGGACCCATTATAGTGGTTAGAGACAGCAATGTGGAGTTTGGTTAGCTTGTGGTGGAACATTGTTGGAAAGGAGAATAGAAGTAGTGGTGGCAATGGATAATGTGAGGTATTAGATGGAAGGTTGACTGGGAAAAGTGATGATTGGGTATTGATGGGAATCAGCGAAGGTAGAGTAGGGGTATGGGATAGGCAAAGTGCTGCTGAGAGATTATGGGAAAGATCAAGAATAGGGTCTGGGGCTCTAAAGGTTGAATTGAGATTAACATTTATGTCAATGTCTGACTCAGGAGTAATATCTGAGTGGGGTTTGGGAATGCTGGGTGCATGGTCAGAGAGCTCACTGTTGTCTGTGCTATCACAGAAGGTACTCCACTAGTTGAAGTTGCCAGAGGATAATATAGTGGGAGACTATAGCAAAGATAGCTTCTAGAAGCATGTTAGATCTTTTATTACACTTGGCCCAGGTAGGGATAAGTATAGACTCAAAGCCTAATGAACAAAGGTCAAAGGGCAATGGGTATCCTGTGATGCAGGATCAGAGGTTTGAGTTGGACTCAATAAAGAAATACTTTGTGATGCAAGATTGAAGGTACAAGTAATGGCTCAACTAAGATGGCCAACAGGGACAAGGCCTGCAGTGAACAAGAACAGCACCCACTTAGAAAGTAGGGAGAAGACTTGCAGGAGAAGAATAAATGAAGACTAGATTGAGGATCTAACATGAGAAACATGATAGTCTACTGGAAGATTCATATACGAAAAGATGATGATGATAACTAAGCAGTGGAAATAAATGGAAATGAAGAGAACACTTAGTCACTGTAGGGGCACCAGATGCAGAATATAGAGTACAGATAAAGGGCATTGGATATGGGGTACTGGATGTGAAGTAAAGAGTATATGGCACCAATCAAGGGTATAGAGCTTGTGATAAGGCCCTATGATATAAGAGTGATGTAAAGGTGAAAAGAAAAAAGGAAGGAAATAAATAGGACATGGGAATATTCAATCATGCGGCCTCATAGAGTAGAGAGAAGTATAGGAGTTAAGTATGTAGCAAGACTTGTCAAAGAAAAGAAAAGAAAAGAAAAGAAAAGAGCTAAGTTATAACATCTAGCCATTATCCTTGCCCAATATTCAAGATAGTATAGACATGTTAAAGCTGAGGCCCAAGCTGGGCTGGGCCCTGAGTAATAGCTAGGGCCTAACTTTTGTCAAAGCCTGAGCCCTCCCAAGCCAGGCCCAAGCCAGGGCTTTTTGGCTGGGCTAGGTCCTGCCCATCACTACTTGTTGGCCCTTTTGTGCCTTTGGCTCAGGGAAGTCAAAGGGAAAGATGGAGAGGGAAATTCTTTAGTGTGGGAGGGTAACTTGGGTAACTCACTGGGCATACTGTCTCCAGTCCCCAATGGGCCTGATTTGGATGCCTGGTGTGAGCAAAGCTCAGACATGGCCATATTCTCAGTATCTCTGAGCCTAGCTAATGGGATGGTTGCCCATTTGGGTTGAGTGATTATGTTGTCACTGGTGGTGGTATTTATTTCAGTGGTAGTATATATACAAAGTGAGTTAATTTCATAGTTCATATCAAAAAAAAAATTACAAATATTACTAATCAGGTCCTGGCCATAGGCTCTGGCCTAGGGCTTGCCAAAACTGAAGCCTGAGCCCTAAGCCCCATTGGGCCCCTGCCCAAGGCCTAGCTTGGCCCAGCCTAGCCCAGGGCTTTAGAGGGTCCACAGCTGGGCCTGGCATAATACTAACTGGAACTATAGCTACCATAATCTTCTGAGTAGATTTGTGCATTCCACCTCTCACACCTTCAATAATGTCTTGGCTACTCAAGTGCGCTATCCCATAGACTTCTCCCTTAATGAATTCATTGCATTTGGACACTTGCAGAGCAGTGGCTCACTCCAGTGGCTTAATATCCTGTATAGGCTATATAGCAGAACTCTCAACTTTCATTATCACAATGTTCATTTCCTCCTTACCCAGGCCACCTTTGAAATTGGACCAGTCAATCCAGATATAGGTACAGTGACCTCAAAAACCCTTTCCATGTTGGTTACCAATGCAGTGTATGAAGTGTACTACCAGACAGCTTGGGAATTTCACTTAGCTTTGGTAAAGTTATAAATAGTACATACTCTTGGATATAAGATTGCTCCCTAGGTCATGTGATTTAGTTCACAGGCTATAGAGATATAGTCAATTCAAAACAGTAATATCATGGAAAGGGTTTTTGAGCTTTTGAATTGCTAAGTGAGATCTCAGTCATATTGTAGTATAATTGCCATTGTTTGTTAGTACAAACAAAGATACACATATAAATAGTATGTCTGAGTTTAAAAAACCTCCCATACTTCTTGATTCTCAACCACCATCATGGTTAGATCCCTTTCTCTTACTCAATAAAATACCATTCTCTCTTTGCTTCATTTTGGCCATTCTGGTAAAGCCATTGCCAAGCAAACTGGTGTCAGCCCTTCTGCCATATCCAAACTTTGTTCCAAAGAGTGTTCTGGCCTTTTTAAAGCTATTGGAGGTTATTCCTCCACACTTTCTCCTACCAATATTTATCATGCCCAATATCTTATTACCTCTGGAAAGGCTGAAAATGCTATCCAAGTGACCATATCACTTATCAACATCATCAACCAATCTCTCTCTGCCAGTACTATCTGTCTTTACTTGAAGAAAGCTGGTATGAAAGCTGTAGTCAAGTCTAAACTGTTACGACTTCTATTTTCTTTCTGTTTTCCTTCTTTTTCCATGCCTTTACTTAGCCTTGGCTTTTCCCAGTCCTGCTCCTGCATAACTACCTATGCTTCCCTTTTGATTCTATGAGATTGTGCAATTGAACACTCCCACATCTTATTTATTTTCCTTTCTTCTTTTATGTCATAGATTCTAGCCTGGTGCCACATACCCTGCACCTTGTGCCCTGGACCCTGTGTCTCATACCCTGTGCCCTTACAGTGACTAAGTGTTCTTTCCATTTCCATTCTATTCCACCACTTAGTCATCTTTATTTCATTTCATATATATAAACCTTCTTGTAGACTACTATGTTTGTCATGTTAGATCTACTCAATCTAATCTCCATTTGTCCTTCTCCTATGAGTCTTCACTTTACTCTCTAAGTGAGCACTACTCTTGTTTCCTGTAGGCCTTCTTCATATGTTGGTCACCTTTGTCAAGCCTTGCTTGAACCTTGAACCTTGCATCACAAGGTACCCCTTTGTTGAATTTATCTCAAGCCTCTGATTCTACACCACAGGATATCCTTGCCCTTGCTTTTGAGTCTATGCTCGTCCCTACCCAGGCCAAGTATAACAAAAGATCTAATGTGCTTACTGGAGCTATCTTTGCTATAGTCTCCTACCATATCATCCTCTAGTAACTTCAACTGGTAGAGCACCTTCTGTGATAGTGTGGACAACAAAGAGCTTTCCAACCATACCCCTAGCACCCCTGAGCCTTACTCAGATACCACCTCCAAGTCTGACAATTTAAACATCAATCTAGATTCTTGTTTTAGGGTCCCTGACCCTATTCTAGATCTTTCCCACACCCTCTCCATGGCACTTCATCTCCCCCACACTCCCACCTTGCCCTTGCTAATACCTATATAAACCCAATTACCACTGTTTCCCATGAACTCTATCCCCAGCTCTTTGCATCTTTTCCCACTGCCATTACCTCTGTCCTTGTTCCCAACTATGTCCCACCACAAGCCCACCAAGCTCTATATTGCCATACCTGAACACTATGATGGGTCCCCTACCACTGCCTCCAACTAGATCAACTCAGTCCAGTTGTATCTCCATGTCAATGCTGACATATACAATGATGGTAGTAAGCAGATTGTATTTGCCCTATTCTACATGACCAAAGGGATAGCCATTGATTGGGCAATGACATTCCGTATCAAAGCTATCTCCAGCTCTCATGTATCCATTGGAACCTTCACAGACTTTGTTTTAGCCTTTAACAAAGCCTTTAAGACCATGGATACCATCACCAATGCTATAGCTTGGCTCCCAACCACTAAGGTATCCAAGAAACTCTTTTTAGAGGCCTACACCCTTGAATTCAAGAATAAGGTCGCTCTCTCTCAGAACACCAATGACAACATCCTGATCAGCTATTACTCTGCTGGTCTACTGACCTGGCTTATGCACTGTATCATTACCATGGACAAAAAGCTTGCCACTATCTCAGAGTGGTATAAAAAAGCCATATATTTCCATACCCAGTGGGACCATGCTAAGGAGATTGAGAAGCACTGCCACCATGGAACTTACTACCATTTCACCCTGTCGAAGCCAAAGGAATCCACCTGCAACTCCAACACCATGGACATAGATACTGTGAGAGTTAGAAAGCTTATATCAGACAAAAGAAAACAGTGTATTAAAAAGAAGCTATGTTTCAGGTGCTGAAAACCAGGACATCTCAGTACTACCTGTTCTAACTTCGCCATGACCATGGCCCAAAAGGGAAAGGAGAAGCAGGTATGGAAAGTGGGTAAAGGAAACAAAATTCCCAACCTAATTAATATGGAGGATGACAAGGAAGGCAAGAAGAAAGTAGCCCAGATGGATTTTTGAAATAGGGAGACTCTTCAACACAAGTTTTCCCCTCTCCTTCCATTGAAAGTGTAATTGTACGATCAATCACCAATATGAACATTCCTATTCAGATTGTACTATCTTGCTCCATGGAAATCATTGACACTGCCACCTGGTAGACAGTGGAGCACAGATCAACTGTGTAGACTACCACTTTGTCCAATGTTACCGCATATCCCTCCAGAAACTCATATAACCCTTCTTTACCCGGAACACTAACTCTTTCCATAACACCAATGGGAAGGTAACCCACTCCTGTATCCTTGTTATCTCAATAAATGGGATCTGTTACTTGGTCTTCTTCTATGTTCTCACCTGTGGGGACAAGAACATTATCCTAGGTCTCCCCTGGCTCAAAAAGGCAAATCTAGTCGCCAATTGGGCTTAAGGAATGCTAACTCTTGATGAATCTACTGACAAATCCTAAGCACTCTATATAAATCACCTTCTCAGACTTAAGTAACTTGATAACCACTCCCAGTCCACCCACCCATGTCACCTCCTCCACTAAACCATTGATATATCAACCAAGTCATTAATCAACATCTCCATGCATACCTTTGGCATGAGAACAAAGACCAATTTGTCTGATGTGCTCTTCACAACAGGTATATCTATCACATCACATGACATGGAAACCATTTCTTACCCTTAGGATCCCTATATGTCAATAGACTTACCACCACCACTGAACTCACCACTAAAGCAGGCAAAATCAAACTAACAATCATTCTTTTCCCAGAATACTCACAATTTGCTTCCATCTTCTTAAAAAAAGCTACTGACCATGTTTTCCCATTGAGACCCTATGACCATGAAATAGTGCTCAATAAATCCTTTGTCCCCAAGATTGGGAAGGTATATCCTCTTAACCCTGAGGAGTGAAAAGCCACTAAGGACTTCCTTGATGAAAATCTAAAATCTGGGAAAATCTGTCCCTCAAATTCCCTGCAAGCCTCCCTGTTCTTTTTCATCAAAAAGAAGGATGGGAAATTATGCCCCTGCCAAGATTATCACTACAGTGACTCACAAAATTGTCCCAATGTTTTGCACATTTTAATTGTTTATAGAATATATCTAGAGCACAAGCAGATATAAACAAAGTGTTGGTGTATAAATGAAGCTACCCACTCTGGGCTATGTGCCCAAATAGGAATTATGTAATTTGGATCAGTAACCATGGAGATATATGCAATTCAAAACTGATACTTATTGGGACAATTATGTGAGTTTATATTTGATATATCAGAATCTGATGCTCCACTGTTGCTATGGCAACAAATCATCTACTGATTGTTACTATAGTGATGTTATATGTCATAGGGCCTATAGTCCAGCTATTTAACCAAGAGTTATATTCTCAAAACTCCATAATTCAACAATGTACCCCATTTTCTCTGCTCAGAAGGAAAATATCCTCTCTCTTGGCTCCAGAGCTAGTGTTGGCAGATCTACTGTATCCAGGGTACTTCAGGATATCCTTCCCAATAGATTGGTCCCTTCTTCTGGATATCTCTCAAAGCTTTCTACTTGCTCTCAGCAGGCTATTATTACTTAGATTACTACTGGCAAGGCTTCTAATGCTGTTCAAGCCACCAAACACATCAATACCATCATCTCCAACCCAGTCTTCTTAGAAACAGTAAGGAGAGTTCTTAGGAAGAATTCATTCAAGGCTGTTGTGAAGAAGAAAAAGCCATTGCTTAGTGCAATGCATAGAAGGAAGTGCTTGAATTTTGCTATGAAGTATAAAGAGTGGACTATGGAGAACTAGAAGAGGGTAATCTGGTCGGATAAGACTAAAATCAATAGAATTGCCTCAGATGGAAGACAGTGGGTGTGGAAAAAGGCTGGAGAGGGATTAATTGAGAGGGAGATCCAGGGCACAGTTAAATTTAGTGGGGAAAACATTATGGTATAGGGCTGTATAGGTTGGGAGGGTGTGGGAAGACTTGCAGAGGTTGAGGGGAGGATGAATACTGAGCAGTATGTGGACATTTTGGAGAATAACTTACTGCCTAGCATAAAGGAGAGTGGAATTTCTCTGGAGAATATCATTTTTCAACAGGACAATGATCCCAAGCACATCTCTAAAAAGGCCAAGGAATAGATGGAGGACAATAACATCACTCTCCTAGACTGGCCTCCACAGTCTCCAGACCTCAATCCAATTGAATACCTCTGGTATCACATTAAGAAAGAACTTTGCCAGTATTCAACACAGGCCAAGGGGATCTGGGAAATATGGGATAGAGTTATAAAGGTGTGGGGAGAGATAGACCCAGAAGTGTGTCAGGAGTTGATTGAAAGTATGCCTAGAAGGATTGGAGCAGTCATCAAGGCCAAGAGGAGTCATACCAAGTACTGAAACTACATTTACTATATTTTTGAGACACACTCATATAATTGTCCTAATGAGTATCAGTTTTGAATTGTATATATCTCCATGGTTACTGATTCAAATTATATAATTCCTTTTTGAGCACATAGCCCAGAGTGGGTAGCTCCATTTATACACCAACACTTTGTTTATTTCTGTTTGTGCTCTAGATATATTCCATAAACAATCAAAATGTGCAAAACAAACATTGGGACAATTTTGTGAGTCACTATATGTCAATGAGCACACTGTACAAGACATATACCCCCTGCCTCTCATTTCAGATCTCATGGATAAACTACAGGATGCCAAGCTATTTACCAAGTTTGATATCAGGTGGGGATATAATAATGTCCAGATCAAAGACAGATATCAATGGAAGGCCATATTCATCACACACAAGGGGTTATTTGAACCTACCATAATGTTCTTCAGGCTCTCTAACTTTCTAGCCACATTTCAACAGTTCATGAATGATTCCTTCCATGACTTGATTGCTAAAGGGTAGTTGGTTATTTACATGGATGATTTACTAATCTTCTTCCCTAATGCAACAACCCATGAAGAGCATACTAAATGCATTCTTCAACACATGGAGGAACTAGATCTTTACCTCAAGCTCAAGAAATGCACCTTTACCACCATGAACTTGCCATGGATCTTGTCAAGCTAGAAGAAATAGCGAAATGGCCAATACCAGCCAAAGTCAAGGATATCTGCTCTTTCCTTGGCTTCACTAACTTCTATAGATGCTTTATCCCTGATTATTCCTATTATGCTTGACCCAGATAGGGGTGAGCATAGACTCAAAGCAAGGGTTATCCTAATATCTAGGGTCAAGGTGCTGAGATCACAATGGGCTCATCGAGTATAATCATTAGTGAGAGTCAAAGGTTACCCTATAGTATAGGGTTGAGGGCTTGAATGAGAGTTTGACAAGAAAGGGCCAAAGATAGAAGATACCCATGGCAGTGTTCACTCAAGAAGTGGGACAGAGACTTGTAGAAGGGACAAATGGAGGCTAGATTGAGTAGATCTAATGTGAGGAACATAGTAGTCTACTGGAAGATTTATATACATGAAAAAGAGGTAGATGACTAAGTGGCAGAATGAAATGGAAACAGAAAGAATACCTAGTCATTGAAAGGGCACAGGGTATGGAAGAAGTAAGAAGACTGATGGAGGGAAATAGAAGCCCTTTGGGTAAAGGGTATGGAACACATCAGGAGGTCTGGGGTAAAGGGTAAGAAGCCTGATATGGGGAAACAGAAGCCCTTTGAGTAAAGGGTATGGAAGGTATCAGGAAATCTGGGGCAAAGGGTAAGAAGTGAAGAGAAGATTAGATCAGGGAAGATCCCAGGATGATCTAGAGGCTAATACATACAAGGAGAATAAATGGAGTGTAGAAGTGTTCGAATGTGTGACTCCATAAAATAAGTCAAAGAAAAGAAAAGAAAAGAAAAGATAGAGGCTAAGTGAAACAGTCATAATATTACCCCTGCAGTACATAGCAAGTCCACAATGTTGCTCCTTTAGAAGTCGATAGTGTAGTGACCCAGGGGTCTGGTCACATTGGCATAGGTGGTGTCATCCCATATGTTATTAGAGTCAATGTCGGGATTGATGGAGATAATAGGGAAACAGGGGCAGTGGTGGATGGGGCAATGGATGAATGGGTTAGGCTGGTGGCAAAAGGAGGGAGGTGGAATATAGCAGGCAGAAGGCATGCTGGACAAGAAGGATGAGGGGATGACAGAATATATAAAAATGGGAGATGGGATACAGTATTGGGGGCAATGAGAGGTGAGGTAACCAGGAGACCACACAGTATAAGTAGAACATTGATACCAAGGGCAGTTGACTCAGATATGCCTAAGGCATTGACAGCTGAAATAGCTATCCACATAGCAAGGGTGGTCAGGGATCAAGGGAATTTGATAATGGCCTCTAGTCCAGATTACTTCAGTGTATTCCAGAGCAGCGAGTTCTAATGGGGTCAATGGGGTTAATAAAGCCACTGGTATCATGGTAAGAGATAGCCACTCCATCTGGGAGATAACCATGGCAGCCTGGGCTAGCTACAGTTCTTCAAGGTAACAGTTAATGTCTTTGATAAATTTCACCATTCCCAGTTGGTACATAGCCTTGATGATAGTCCCTTTCACATGGACATGAATTTCTTGGAGCTGGATGGCTTGAAATGCATGTTCTGCTTGGGAGATGCAGTTAAAATGAGAAGCGAATAAAGGTAAATGCTGGATCTGAAGATAGGCTTGATATAAAAGAAAAACGGAAAAATTCATATCTAAATGAGAAGCAATAGACATAGTGAGGCAGGAACTGGTAAGGGTAATGTGAAGGGTATTGAGTCTTCCTCTATCAAGCATATTGTCTTGGAGGGGGTGAGCGAACTGGGGTAAAGTAATAGAGTGTACATAGTTTTCAGTGGGTAATAGTTCATTGGCTGAGAGATTAGGGAAGCTGAGAGGTGCTTTGGTGGGTAACAAGGTTTCTGAGAGATCAGGGGAGTTTCATAACCCTAATAGGGGTAACGGTGAGATATTGGCCCACCAAGTCTCTGGGGTAATGAGTGTAACAAAGATGATAGGGATTTGGAGTACTGGGAATGATGGGTGGGAGATATCATTGACTATAGGAAGAGAGGACAGAGGAAAAAGAGGAAAGGAGGTGAGAGAAGAAGGGGATGAAATAGAAGTCATGGTATTAATACAATGTCAAGAGGAGTTGGGAGAAAAGGTTAACAAGTGTCGTTTCTTATAATCCTTAAGGGCAGATTGTGAATGTTTAAGGTCCCATTCTAAGACCCAGGAGTCGTCCTCTATGGAGTATCCCTTCCAGCGGATCAGGAAGGAGTGATTTCTCACAGTTCCTTTATGCCATAGGATTTTCTCAATCTCATACTTTTTCTCACCTTCTATTAAGTCCAGAGGTGAAGTGGGGAAATTGCTCCTATAGATTTGATTTTCTTAGTATGGCATGAGAAGGGAAGTGTGGAACATGGGGTGAATCTTCCATGTTTTATGGAGGCAGAGTTAATAGGCTACAGGGAAAATAACTTTAGTGATGGTAAAAGATCCTTCGCATTTCATGCCAAATTTAGGCTTAACAACAGATCTTTTCAGGTTCCATGCTTCTAACCAAATGTGGTCTCCCTTTTTGAATGGGGCAAAGGGTTTCCTGGTTCTAGAATTCATGACCTGTCATGCCAAGTCATGGGTAGTGGTCACCTTGCTGTAAATAAGGATCAATTATTTTAGTTAATTTTCAACTGTGGGGTTAGTTGTTTCAGGGATAATAGAGGGAAGGGCACAGGGTTCATATCCCATCATGAGGTAAAATGGAGAGTGCTGAGTGATGGAGTGAGGTCAGTGGTTATGAGCAAATTTGGTGTGGGTAATCATGTCAGCCTAGGTTATGGGGTGGTTACCACAGAAGATTTGGAGGTATATTTTGATTTCTTGATTTACCCATTCTGTTTCTCCATCGATTTGAGGGTGATAGGCAGTGAAGAGGGCAAGGTCATACTTGAGGAGTTTGCCAAGCTCCCTGGTGAAAGAAGAGATAAATTGGGGT
Source organism: Caloboletus firmus (assembly GCA_038094755.1). Classification (NCBI taxonomy): domain Eukaryota; kingdom Fungi; phylum Basidiomycota; class Agaricomycetes; order Boletales; family Boletaceae; genus Caloboletus; species Caloboletus firmus. Next base: position 30,453 of record JBBPUO010000058.1, on the reverse strand, counting down.
CCTCAGTCTGATATCAATTTGTCATAGAGGCTGAAGCAAATATAAACCTTGTGGAAAAAAAGGGAGACAATATCTTCTGCAGTCACTGTAGATAAGGTGGGGCAGAGAATTACTCCCTTAGTAAGCCCATGGTTGACCATGATCAATAGGGCATCAAAGCTAGAGGAAATGGGGAGGCTGGTGATCAAATCACAGAAGAGTTACTGGAAAGGGCAGGTGGCATGGGAAGGGATACCAATGAGAGGTGGAGTAGTGGGATGGGTATTTGCCTTGTTTTGCTGATAGATGGCACAGCCATTAACAAAGGCATGCATAAAGGAAGCGATACCCAGTCACCAGAAGTTGGCAAAGACTAACTGATAGATTTTGAGGAAGCTGGGGTAATTGGCGGATGGGTGGTCATGGCACCAGGAGATAAGGTCACAGCAGAGGGAGCCTGATGGCAGGACATAGGTGTGGCCATGGTAAAGCAATAGCCCATCAGTGAATTGCCAATTAGCGAGATAGGGGCGAAGGGCAAAGGAAACCCTGAGCAAGAAATTTTGGAGAGTTTGGAGCATAAGGGAATTGGAGAAAGAGATGGCAGTGATGTGGGAGCAAAGAGTGGTATCAAGGAGATTGATGAAAAGGGAAGAGGGAAGAAGAGTGACCTGGGAGTTATTGGAGGTAAAGGAAAGGAGATTGGGGTAGCAGGAAATGGCATTGGGGCCCATAAGGAGTTTACCTGGCATGTGGACCATCTGGAGGTCAAAGTTGGAGAGATTGAGAAGCTAGTGAGCTTGGTAACAGTTAAGGGTTTGGGAGGAGCAAAAGAATATGAGGTTTTTGTGATCAGTGAAGACCTGGATGGGATATACAGTGCTGTGGAGATAGTGGCACCAGAACTTGAGGGCATGCATGACAGCGAGTAGTTCACAATTATAGATATTATAGTTTCACTCTGTAGGGGAAAAGGATTGAGAGAGATATAAACAAGGGTACCAGTTACCATTGGAGTTGGTTTAAAGGAGGATAGCCCCTGAGACATGCTGGGAAATGTCAGTGGCAATAGCAAAAGGGGTGGAGAGGTCGGGTAGTTGGAGAATGGGGCAAGTGAGAAAGAGGGACTTGAGATGGTCGAAGGCAGACTGGCATGTGGATGACCAGTTCCAGGGGCAGTTTTTACAGGTGAGGTCAAGAAAGGATTGGGCAACATTGGAATAATCAGGGATAAAATGCCTGTAAAAATTAGCAAAACCCAAGAATGAGCAAACATCCTTGACTTTCTCCAGCATGGGCCATTTGGTGATTTCTTTGAGTTTGATAGGGTCCATAGCTAGTTGACCCAATTTGACGATCATACCAAGGTATTCAACTTTGGAGGCAGCAAAGGTGCATTTTTCAAGTTTTAGGTAAAGGTTGAGTTCACTCATAGTTCGCTTATACATTGCAGGACCCACTTGGTGTATGCTTTGTGGGTGGTGGCATCTGGGGAGAAGATGAGTAGATTATCCATGTAGGTTACCAACCATTCTTCAGCAATCATGTCCCAGAACAAGTCATTCATGAAATGCTGAAATGTTGCAGGAGAGTTTAATAACCTGAAGAATATTACTATGAGTTCAAATAATCCTTTATGTGTAATGAACGCCACCTTCCATTGATGTCTGTCTTTAATATGGACATTGTTATAACCCCAGCAGACATCGAACTTTGTAAAAAGCTTGGCATTGTGTAACTTGTCCATGAGATTGGATATAAGGGAGAGTAAATAAGCATTACAAGCTGTATGTTCATTGACATAGTAATAGTCTTGACAGGGTTGGAGTTTCCCATCCTTCTTTTTCATGAAGAAGAAAAGGAAGGCTTGAGAGGAATTTAAAGGGTGTATTTTCCCAGATCATAAGTTTTTATCCAGAAAGTCTTCAGTTACTTTTTATTTCTCAGGATTGAGGGAGTACACTTTGCCAATCTTGAGTATGAAGGTATTGTCTAGATTAATTTCATGGTTATAAGGTCTAGATAGGGATACATGGTCATGGCTTTTTTGGAGAATACTGAAGTGAAGTTGTTGTATTCTGGGAGTAACGTAGTCTTGGGTTTGGTCTTCTTTACCTTGGCAGCAAGTTCCATTGTGGTGGTTAACTTGATGACATAAGGATAACCAAGAGAAGAGAAACAATTACTATATTGTGTGATATAGTACATATGTTAGTTGTGGAGGGCTCATTGGATGTATTGGTCTTTGTTGTCATGCTTCAGATACATATGAAAATGTTGATCATTGACAGTATGAACATAGTGATGTTTGGGTAATGGGGAATCTGAGGTAAGTTTAACTAGAAAGTGATTAGTCAGGGATTTGTAGCCTATGAGGTGGTCTTTGTACAATTTTGCCGACTTGTTGGTGGATTCTTCTAAAGTGATTGTTCCTTGGGCCCAGTCAATAGTTGGGTTCACCTTTTGAAGCCAAGAGAGGCCAAGGATTACATTCTTGTTCCCACAGGTAAGGATATGGAACAAGATGGAGCTACAGATGCCATTGACTGAAACAAATAATATGCAAGAGTGGATTACCTTTCTATTGGCATTATGGAATGAATTAGCATTGCAGGCATAAAAGGGTCAGTTGAGTTTGTCAAGGGGGATTTGATATCATTGGATAAAGTGGCAGTCAATGCAGTTAATCTGGGCTCCACTATCAATGAGGGCAGTGGTTTTGACGGTTTTCATTGATTATGTGAGTATGATTTGCAGTGGAATTTGCATGTTGGCAGAGGATCGTATTGTTACATTTTCAATGGCAGGGAAGGCAGACGTTGTACTACTTTCCCAATTTAAATTTTCAAAGTGGAAATGCCTTTGTCTCCTTCTTCATCATCCTTCTTCACTGTTCTTACTTGTTTAGGTTTGTCCTTATTAATTGGGATGATGGTGAAGGATGGGCAGGCTGTGCTAAGATAGCCTGCCTTTTGGCATCTGAAACAAGGCTTCCTTTCAATATACTGCTTTCATTCCTCTGGGGTTAGCTTTCCCATGTGTACAGCATCTACATCCATAGCATTGGGGTCCTTGACTTCCTTCAGCTTTATTGGCATGAAGTGATGGTATATCCCTCTTGAGGTCCTTTGATTCTCAATCTCTTGGGCATGCTCCTATTGGGTATTGAAGTAAGCGGCTTTCTTGTACCATGCCATGATGGTATTGAGCTTCCTGTCCATGGTGATGATCCAGCACATAAGCCAGGTGGGCAGGCTAGAGGAGTAATAACCAATGAGAATGTTGTTGTTGCTGATCTGAGAAAGGGCAACTTTATTCTTGAATTCTAAAGTATAAGCTTCTAAGGTCATCTTCTTTGATACCTTAGCAGTAGAGAGCCATGCAATAGCATTGGCAATAGTGTTGGTGATTTTAAATACTTTTTTGAACTCTGTAATGAAGTCTGAGAAGGTTTCTAGAGTAATATGGATACCAGAGATGGCTTTGATATGGAAGGTAGTCACCCAGTCAACTGCCATTCCCTTGGTCATATATAAGAGAGCAAAGATGATCTGCTTTGAGTTGGAGTCATAGACTTGTTGGTTCATGTGGAGGTATAGCCAAACAGAATTAATCCAGTTGACAGCAGTGGTGGGGGACCTGTTATAGTGTTTGGGTATGGCGATGCAAAGTTCAGTGGGCTTGGCATGGGACATAGTGAGAAATGATGATAGTAGGGGTGGCTGTGGAGGGAGGTATAAAGTACTAGGGACTGGTTGGACCAGAAACAAGGGTGGCTGAGTGTTTACAGGGATAGGTGACAGTGAAGTTGGTATTTGCAGGAAGCAAAGCACAGCAGAGAGGTTATGCAAAAGATTGTGGATAGGATTGGCAGCCCTAAATCTAGGGTCAAGGGTGATGTTTAAGTTGTCAGACTCAGCAGAGGACTCAGTATGGGACTCAGGGATGGATTCATGGTCAGAGAGGTCCTCATTGCTAGTACTTTTGTGAAAGGATCTCTACCAGCTATCGTTGTTGGAGGACGATATAGTGAGAAACTATATCAGAGATAGCTTCTAGGATATGTTAGATCTTTTGTTATGCTTGACCTGGATAGGAGTAAGCATAGACTCAAAGCAAGGGTTATTCTAATATCCAGGGTCAAGGTGCTGAGGTCACAGTGGGCTCATCGAGTATAATCATTGGTAAGAGTCAAAGGTTACCCTATAGTATAGGGTTGAGGGCTTGAATGAGAGTTTGACAAGAAAGGGCCAAAGATAGAAGATACCCATGGCAGTGTCCACTCAAGAAGTGGGACAGAGACTTGTAGAAGGGACAAATGGAGGCTAGATTGAGTAGATCTAATGTGAGAAACATAGTAGTCTACTGGAAAGTTTATATATATGAAAAAGAGGTAGATGACTAAGTGGCAGAATGGAATGGAAATGGAAAGAATACCTAGTTATCAGAAGGGCACAGGGTATAGAAGAAGTAAGAATACTAATATGGGGAAATGGAAGCCCTTTGGGTAAAGAGTATGGAAGGCATCAGGAGGTCTGGGATAAAGGGTAAGAAGCCTGATGTGGGAAAATAGAAGCCCTTTGGGTAAAGGGTATGGAAGACATCAGGAAAACGTACAAGGAGAATAAATGGAGTGCAGGAGTGTTCGAACGTATGACTCCATAAAGTAAGTCAAAGAAAAGAAAAGAAAAGAAAAGAAAGGATAGGGGCTAAGTGAAACAGTTATAACAATTCCAACATTACATAACCCCTCCTTGACTTGACCAAGAAAGCCTGTCCCTGGAATTGAACTCCTCCCTGTTAGGCAGCCTTTGACCATCTCAAATATCTCTTCCTCACCCATCTACTCCCTTAAATGCCCAACCTCACTGTCTCCTTCGCCACTGCCACTAATGTCTCCAAGTTCACCTCAGAAGCCATTCTCCTCCAAGTTAATATTAATGGTAATTGGCATCCCTGCTCCTACCTCTCACAATCATTTTCTCTCACTGAACATAACTATAATGTCTATGACTGTGAGTTACTCATGATTCTTCGCGCTCTTAAAACCTGGCACCATTATCTCTGTGATGCCACCCACCCAATACAGGTCTTTATAGACCACAAGAACTTTATCTTCTTCTGCTTCCCACAAATACTCAACTATCACTGTTACGGACGCCCCTTTTACGATATGTTTTTCTTTTTATTTTCCTCTTCTCACGATCACGTGACCTTGCACGTGACTTGACATACTTATCTATTTCCACGATCACGTGACGTACACGTGACTACCCGATACGATCTAGGGCATGGTCCCTATAGTCGGTTATTTAATTACCGTCTACCCTGAAGACCCTGAGGGTTCTTCTTCCATTTCTTCTCACGGTTATTTCCACGTGCTTCCCTTCCATTTCAGAAGTCACGCCTTATTCACGTTTACTTAATTACCGTGTTCACTTTATCTATATACGATAGATACGCTCCCACAGCATACTGGTCCGTGCGCATACGTAGATACTATAAATATTGGTCAATAGACACCACAAGAACTCTAGCCTCGTTCTTGTCGGATTTCCCCTAGTCTTTATTGTGTCCTCTTTCTGTCCACCCAAACCTGATGCTTCGACCCGACTACTGACTTTCGACAAGATTAGGGTCGCCAACAATCACCAAGCTCATTGACTTCTTGACCTCACTGACTTTGATCTCAGGCTCATTTATATTCCCAGCAAACTTCTCACTGGGCCCAATGCTCTCTCCTACCACTCTGATCTTGTTTCTGACATGTTCAACAACTCTGGCATTACCCTTCATTCTCCTTCCCTCTTCATTCAAGTCATTGATGTCGCCCTTCACTCTAGTATCTCAGCCATGTCCTCCATGGACCCCCTTGCTCTCCATACCCTCCAAGCCCTTCACCATGATGACCTCTCTTTGCCCCTATGCTCTCAGCTTGCTGAATGGCAATTCTCCAATGGCATCCTGCTCTTCTGCAGGCATGTTTATGTTTCCCCTACCAGTTCCCTCTGCCATGACATTGTTGCCTGCTACCATGACCACCCATTTACCAGCCACCCTGGCTTTCTCAAAACTTGCCAGCTAGTATTTGCTGAGTTTTGGTGGCCCAGCCTGGCTTTCTTTGTCCACTCCTTTGTCAAAGGCTGCACTACCTGTCAGCAGAACAAAGTGAACACCCACCCCACTGTACCCCCTCTCTGGCATTCCATCCTGTACTTCCTACCCATTTTAGCAGCTCTCCTGTGACCTCATTATGGGCCTTCTTGTCTCCTCTGATTTCAATGCCTTGTTGGTTGTGATCAACCACAGGCTTACTAAGGGGGTAATTCTCTGCCCCACAAAATCTACTGTGACCATGGAGGGCATTGCAACCCTCTTTTTCCATAAAGTATTTCTTCAATTTGGCTTATATGACAAAATCATCTTAAATTGAAGACCATAATTTGCATTGTTATTTGCCAAGGAGCTTGGAAAACTCCTCAAATATGACCTCTCACTCTTCACCACTTATTACCCCCAAATGGATGAAGAAACAGAACAGGTCAACCAGGAGGTCAAAATCTACCTTTGTATCTTTTGTGGCAACTGCCCTATAACCTGGGTGGACTCAATAATTCACACAGAATTTGCTCACAACCACTGCTCTCATTCAGTCACCCAGCAATCCCCCTTCTATCTTATAATGGGATATAAACCCCATGCCCTCTCTTCAATGCTCCCAGAAACTTCTAACCCTATAGTCAAGACCTAGCTAAAAGCCCTCTTCCATGCCCAAGATGAAACAGTGGCTGCCCATGACCTTGCCTGGCAAGTCATGAACTCTTGCTTCTGAAAAGCTTTTATCCCATTTAGAAAAGGTAATCACATGTGGCTTGAAGCCAACAACCTGAAATACTCAGTTGCTAACCCAAAATTTGCTGCAAAACACAAAGGATCTTTTATAATCACAAAGATTATATCCCTCCTTACCTACCAACTCTGCCTTCTGCAAACATGGAAGATTCACTCTGTGTTCCATACTACCCTTCTTATCCCATATCAGAAAAATCAAATTCATGGGTGAAACTTCCCTGCACCACCTCTGGAGCTTGTAGATGGCAAAGAGGAATTTGAGATAGAAAAAATTCTGCAGCATAGGGAAACCGTAAAAAGCTATTTCTTCCAGATCCGTTGGAAAGGGTACTCAGTCAAAGATGACTCATGGGTCCCTGAGTGGGATCTCAAGCATTCACAGTCTGCCCTCTCAGATTATAAGAAATAACACCCATCTGCTTTTCCCTCCATTGCCTCTTAACCCTCATCTTCTATTACCATGACTTCTTCCTTATTCTCATTCCCCCTTTTCTCCTCCACCAAAGCCCTTCCCATAGTCAATGATGTCTCTCATCCATCATTACCACTCTTAGCCCTGTTCCCCATCATGCTCTCAGAATATCTCTCCCCCAGGGCATGGTAGGACAATATTACTATCCTGCCATTCCCAAACCTCCATGGATCCCCAGACCTTTCCTTCACCAATGATCTCTTCCCTACCAGTAATGGAGTTCACTCAGTAGAACTTCCCTTGTATGCCTACCAGCTCTGTGCTGACCTCCTTGATGGGGCCCAGCTAGATGACTTATATGCATCCCTTATGAGCTCGAGACTTACCATCCCTATAGCTTCCCATCTCAATATGGGATCCCCCTTTATCTCTTATATCAGACTTACTTACGAACCACCCATATTCTCTTATTTGCTATTTATCTCCATTGTGCCACCCACACAGAACAAGTGCTACAGATTACACAGCTTCAAGATATTCACAGACATGTTGAAGGGGCCATTGTCACCACTATGTACCAACTTGGGATGACTAAGTTCATAGAAGATATCAACTAATACCTAGAGGAGCTTCATCTAACCCACACAGCTACCATCATTTCTCACATTGACCATCTTTCTCTTATGTTGTTTTCTGAAGCATTGTCTACCCCACTAACTCCTGGTGAGCTAGCCACCATGGAACACATAGAGGTAGTCTGGACTGGCAGCCATGATCTGGTCTCCCTCCCTTCAACATACCCATACTACCATGATGCCTGTTTTAATTGCTACTACCTTGGTTATATTCATGTTAACTGCCCAAGATACCAGTATGCTAGTTGCACTGAGTGGGCACCCAGCCATCTTGCCTCCTGTTGCCCAAAACGCTGCTATACCTTAGCTCCATCCTCTTCCCAGTCAGCCTAGTTGGCTGCCTTAGTCACATCATTCTCATTTTATTCTTATGCCACTCTAGCTTACTATGTCCCTTCTTCAGTCCTCCATCATGTCACCCATCCTTGCCATCTCCCTTGTCCTTTTCCTTCTCAGTGCTCTACTATCCCATTTACCTTAAATAACCTTTATATAGACTTGGATAACATTTGGGATGACATCACATATATCAATGTGACTGGGTCACCTGGTCACTACAACATGGATTTTTAATGAAACTGTATCATGGACTTGCAATATAGTGAGGGGATAATATTACAACATCTCTTTTCTTCCTCTTTTTCTTCTTTTTCCATGCCTTTACTTAGTCTTAGCTTTCCCCAGTCCCACTCCTGTATGACTATCTATATTTCCCTTTCAATTCTATGAGATCATGTGATCAAATACTCCCACATCTCATTTATTCTCCTTTCTTCCTTTACATCATAGATTCCAGCCTAGTGCTATATACCCTATACCTTGTGCCCCGCACCCTGTGCCCCATACCCTGTGCCTCATGCCCTGTGCCCTTATGGTGACTAAGTGTTCTTTCTATTTCCGTTCTATTCTGCTGCTTAGTCATCTTCATTTCATTTCATGTATATAAACCTTCTTGTAGACTACTGTGTTCCTCACATTAGATCTACTCAATCTAACCTCTATTTGTCCTTCTCCCACAAGTCTTCACTCTACTCTCTAAGTAAGTACTGCCCTTATTCCCTGTGGGCCTTCTCCACATGTTGGTCACCTTTGTTGAGCCTTGCTTGAATCTTCAACCTTGCACCACAAGGTACCCCTTCATTAAATTTACCTTGAGTCTCTGATTCTACACCACAGGATATCCTTGCCCTTGCTTTTGAGTCTATGCTCATCCCTATCCAGGCCAAGTATAACATAAATACCCTATTCTCTCTGCTAGGCATCACAAAGCTCATTTGGATTTTGCCTATGCTCATAAGGACTAGACTATAGAGGACTAGAAGAAGGTAGTATAGTCTAATAAGACCAAAATCAATTGCCTGGGGTTAGATAAATGCAAATGGGCATGGAAAAGGGTAGGTGAGGGCCTTAGTGATAGACTAGTGCAGGGAACCCTCAAGTTTGGAGAAGGTTCTCTCATAATTATTATGCTTGGCTTGGGTAGAGACAAGCATAGACTCAAAGGGCTAGGTGAGGGATACCCTGTGGTGCAGGGTCAAAGGTTTGAGCTAGACTCAACAAAGAAATATCTTGTGATACAAGGTCAAAGATTTGAGCAAGGCTTGACAAAGGTGGCCAATGTGTGAAGAAGGCCTGCAGGGAACAAGGGCAGCACTTACTTAGAGAGTAGAGGGAAGACTCGTGGGAGAAGGACAAATGGAGGTTAGATTAAGTAGATCTAATGTGAGGAACATGGTAGTCTATAAGAAGGTTTATATATGTGAAATGAAATGAAGATAACTAAGCAGCAGAATAGAATGGAAATGGAAAGAATGCTTAGTCACTGTAAAGATACAGGGTATGAGGCACAGGGTATGGGGCATAGGGTACAAGGCACAGAATATAGAGTAAAGGGTATGTAGCACTGGATATGGGCATAGGATGTGAAAGAAGAACCTATGACATAAAGGAAGAAAGGGGAAAATAACTAAGGCACAGGAGTGTTTAATTGTGTGACTTTGTAGAGTGAGGGGTTTTTATAGGAAAGCAGAGTTAAGCATAGCAAAGATGAAGAAAAGAAAAGTCACAACATTATTCTCCCATTATATAGCAAGTCCATGATATAGCTTCACTAGAAATCCACATTGTAGTAACCCAGTAATCTGGTCACATTAGCATATGTGACATCATCCCAGACATTTTCTGAGTTAATGTTGCAGTTATCTGCAGTAAATGGAGTGAAAGGGCATTGGGGAGGGGGACAAGGAAGGCAGTGAGGTTGGGTAGTACATTGACAAGGGAAAGGAGGGGGAATTTAGTGAGCTAGAGCAACACTAGAGAATGAAGATAAAGCAACCAAAGTGATGGAATAAGTGAAAGAAAGGACTGAGACTCAATGACATTTCAGGCAATAAGAAACTAAATGACCAGGGGCCCATTCCAAACAACTGGCATATTGGTAGTGTGGACAATTGACCCAGATATGGCCTAAGTAGTGGCAGTTGAAACAAGCATTGTGGTAACACGGGTGGGTAGAGAGAAGTAATATCTGGCCATGTTCGCCAGTTCAAACCACTTCTGCTCATTCAACTGCTGCTAACTTACCTGGAATCAATGGGGTCGAAGATACTTCTGGGGATGATATAATGGATAGGTGGTTAATACAAGCTATGATAACTATGGCATGGGTTAAATGAAGTTTCTCTAAATAACAATTGATGTCCTTGATGAACTTAGTTATACCTAGTTGATACATGGTGGCAATGATAGCCCTCTTGATGTGCTTGTGGATTTCTTGAAGTTGAGTGATCTGTAGAGCCTGCTCTGCATGGGTGGCACAATGAAGGTGAATAGCAAAAAGAGGAAGGTAGGCAATCTGTAAATAGGCTTGATATAAAAGAAACAGAGGAGAACCCATGTCTAAATGGGATATGATAGATGTGGCAAGCCTCAAGTGTTGGCGACCCTAATCAAATAATGACTAGGCCGTTACCACCAGATACTGACTTAGAGACAAGAGTGAGTAGGGGAATCCCGACAAGAACTTGACTAAAGTTCTTGCGGCGTTGACATTCAACTACTTATACTATCTACGACATGCGCACGGACCAACAGGCCGTGAGAGAGTAATTACACTTATGGCTATAGTGTAACGGTAATTAAATAAACGTGTATACGGCGCGTCTTCTAAGAAGCATCAGAATGGAAGAGAAGCGCGCGGAGATGAACATGGGAAAATGAAAAGAACCCTCAGGGTCTCAGGGTCGATGGAGATTAAATACACGTGTCCAGAGATCGCACAGCAGATCCCAGCAGAGCCATTCCATGAGAAGGGCGCACAGCAGCCTCATTACTCAGTGGAGATGTCACGTGACCTTGTCTCGTGATCCGTTAACTTAGGGGTTAATTGCGTGATACGTCACGTGATCATGAGAAAAAGAAAATAAAAGAAAAGAAAAATAGTATTCGTAACATCAAGCTCATGAGAGACATATGGAAAAGGTCGAGCTAAGCTCCATCTAGGAGATCAACATGGAGTTAGTGGGTAAAAAGGGATAGTTTGATGGAGTGGATTGTTATGCTTGACCCAGATAGGGGCGAGCGTAGACTCAAAAGCAAAGAGTTCCTACGGTGAACACCTAGGAATGGGGATGATGGTGAACAAAGGGTTGCCAATTGGTTTGTCAGTGATAAGGGTCGAAGGTTTGAACAATAGTTTGACAAGGAAGGGCCACACATAATAGTGGCACATAGGGAAAATGACAACGTTCACTTAGAGTGGAATGAAGACTTGCAGTGGGGACAACAGAAGGTAGATTGAGTAGATCTAATGTGAGGAACATGGTAGTCTACTGGATGACTTATATATGAAAAATGGAGACTGAGTGACTAAGCGGTGGAATAGAATGGAAATGGAAAGAACACTTAGTTACTGGAAGGGCGCAGGGCATGGGAGAAGTAAGAAGACTGATGTGGGAAAATGGAAGCCCCAGGGTATAGGATATGGAAGGCATCAGTGAGGAAATGAAAAGGAAGCCCTGGGGTACGGGGCACGGAACGGAAAGGAAGCCCTGGGGTACAGGGCATGGAATGGAAAGGAAGCCCTGGGGGTATAGGGCACGGAACAAAGGAAGCCCTGGGATATAGGGCGCAGAACAAAGGAAGCCCTGGGGTACAGGGTATGGAACGGAAGCACTAAAGTAGAAGATCAGATCAGGGAAGCTCCCGGAACGATCAAGGCTAAAAGTACAAAAGAATAAATGGAGCGTGGCTCCACAAAGAAAAAGAAACATAGACAGAAAAAGGAAAAGAAGAGTCATAACATTATCCCCTCCTTACATTGCAAGTCCATGATGCAGCTTCTTCAAAAATCAATGGTATAATGTCTGGGGGAGCCAGTAATGTTGGCATAGGCGGTGTCGTCCCAGACATCGTCTGAGTCGAGGTTGGGGTCGTCGGAGGTATGAGGGGAACGAGGGTGGTGGCAGACAGGATGAGGGTGAGCATAGGGGTTGTGATGGAATGACAGGGGAGGAACATAATGAGCGGGAGGACCACTGGAGGTAGAGAACAAAGAGATGGAGGAACGTGTGAAGGGAGAAGGTAACGCCCAATGGGGGCATTGAGAAGTGAGGTGTCCGGGGGACCACATCTGACATATGGGGCATTGATAGAAGGTGCAGTTGACATGGATGTGGCCGAGGTGGTGGCAATGAAAACAACTTTCCCCATAACAGGGGTGATCCAAGGTAAGGGGAATCTGATGATGGCCACCAGTCCAGATGGCTTCGGCATGCTCTAGAGCTGAGAGCTCAAGCAGAGTCAACGGGGTAGTGGAGGCCTCAGGAGAAGAAATGGCGAGAGATAGTGCCTGCACTTGGGTGATGATGGTGGCTGCCTGAGCCAGCTAAAGTTCCTCAAGACAATGGTCTACATCTTCAATAAATTCCGCCATGCCTAGCTGGTGCATGAGTTGGAGGATGGCTGCCTCAACGTGGGTGTGGATTCCTTGAAGCTGTACTGTGTGGAAAGCTTGCTCTACAATGGAGGAGTGGTTAAGACGAGTAGCGAAGAGAGGGAGACGAGAGATTTGTAAGTAAGCTTAATATAAAAGAAACAGGGAAGAGTTCATGTCTAAGTGCGTTGTGATTGGGGTCACAAGTCGAGAACTGGTAAGGGCGATATGGAGAGTGTTGAGGTGTTCACTGTCAAGGTATTCATCACACAAGGGGTGAGCAAACTAAGGGATATCGACTAATCGTACACAATTCTCCATGGGAAGTAATTCATTGGTGAAGAGGTTTGGAGATCCCTGTGACGTGGCAGGGAGTAGCATTTCTGAGAGATCGGGGGAGTGATGCATAGGGAGTGGTGGTGGAGAGGGATTGGCATGCCAAGTCTCGGGAGTGATGGGAGTGACAAAGCAGATGGGGTTATCAGGAGTAATGGAAGCTGGTCTAGAGGTATCATTGACGAGAGGGGATGAAGGGAACAAAGGCAAAGAAGTAACAGAAGAAGGAGAAGAGATGGAAGACATGGTGACAAAGTGTTAAGCAGAATGAGGAGTGAAGGTGGAAGGATGTCATTTCTTATAATCATCAAGGGTGGAGAGTGAATGCTTGAGATCCCGCTCTGGAACCCAAGAGTCATCCTCTACAGAGTATCCCTTCCAATGGATTAGAAAGAAGCAGTTCCATGCAGTTCCTTTATGCCGCAGTATCTTTTCTATTTCATACTCTTCCTCACCTTCTATTAACTCCAGAGGAGGAGCAGGGAAGTTCTTGCTGTAAATTTGATTTTCATGATAGGGTATGAGAAGGGAAATGTGAAACATGGGGTGGATCTTCCATGCTGCAGGGAGGCAGAGTTGATATGCCACAGGAGAAATAACCTTGGTGATGGTAAAAGGTCCTTCATGCTTAGTCACGAATTTAGGGTTGGCTACAGATCTTTTCAGATTCTGTGCTTCTAGCCAAACACAGTTCTCTTTCTTGAACAGGGTAAAGGGTTTGCGGGTTCGGGCATTTATCACCTGTCTGGCTAAGTCATGAGCTGCTATTGCCTCATCCTGTGCCTATGATAGGAGTTTCAGTCGATTTTCAATGGTAGGGTTAGTAGTTTCAGGGATGACGAATGGAAGTGCTCTAGGTTCATATCCCATCATAAGATAAAAGGGGGTCTAATGGGTGACAGAGTGAGGTTGGTGGTTGTGGGCGAACTCGGCATGAGTAATTGCATCAGCCCAGGTGGTCAGTTGGTCACTGCAGAAGATCCAGAGATATGTTTCTATTTCTTGGTTTACTCATTTGGTTTCTCCATCTGTCTGGGAATAATAAGTGGTGGAAAGGGTGAGGTCATACTTAGGAAGTTTTCCCAACTCCTTAGTGAAGAAGGAGGTGAACTGAGGGCCTCGATCTGAAATTATCTTGTCGTGTAAGCCAAAGCAGGAGTATACTTTGTGGAAAAACAATGTGGCGATTCCTTCTGCGGTGGCTGTGGACTTGGTAGAGCATAAAATTACCCCCTTAGTAAGCCCATGGTCGACCATGACCAAAAGGGCATCAAAACCGGAGGAAGAGGGAAGACCAGTGATGAGATCACAGGACAACTGCTGGAACAGATGGGAGGCACAGGAGGCAATGCCGAGAAGTGGGGGAGTGACTGGGTGAGTATTGGACTTGTGCTGCTGACAGGCTGCACAGCCCTCGACGAAGGCACGGATGAAGGAGGCGAGGCCCAGCCACCAAAACTCCACAGAGACCATCTAATGAGTCTTGAGAAAACTGGGGTGGCTGGCGGAGGGATGATCATGACAATGGGACACAACATCCTGACAGAGAGAACCAGAAGGAGGGACATAGACATGGCTGTGGTAAAGAAGCATACCATTAGAGAATTGCCAATCAGCAAGGGGACTGCAGAGGGCAGAGGGGACACTGGCAGAGAGCGATTGGAGGGTGGACAAGGCCAGGGGGTTGGAAGCAGAAGCGGAGGTAATAGAAGAGTGGAGCGTCGTGTCAATGAGATTAATGAAGAGAGACTGGGGGAGCAAGGTAACATGGGAATTGTTGGAGTTGGCTGAAGAGGTGACAAGATTGGGGTGACAGGAAAGAGCATCAGGCCCCATGAGGAGTTTTCCAGGGATGTGGACCATATGGAGGTCAAAGTCGGAGAGGTCAAGGAGCCACCAGGCTTGGCAGCGATTGAGGGACTGGGGTGAGTGGAAGAAGGTAAGGTTTTTATGGTCAGTAAAGACCTGAATGGGATGGAGGGCACCATGGAGATAGTGCTGCCAGGCTTTGAGAGCATGGATAATTGTGAAAAGTTCCCTATCATAAATGTCATAATTATGCTTGGTGGGAGAAAATGATTGGGAAAGATAGGAACAGGGGTGCCAGTTACCGTTCAAGTCTTGCTGTAAGAGGATAGCCCCCAACGCATGTAGGGAGGTGTCGGTGGCAATAGCAAAGGGGGCAGAGAGATTAGGGAGTTGGAGGACAGGACAGGCCAAGAAGAGGCTTTTGAGGTGGTCAAAGGAAGACTGGCAAGAGGGAAACCATTCCCAAGGTTGATTCTTCCACGTAAGGTCAAGTAGAGGATGGGCGACATTGGAATAATCAGGAATGAACTTTCTATAAAAGTTAGCGAATCCCAGGAAGGAGCGGACGTCTTTAACACAGTTCAGAGTTGGCCATTTTGCGATGCCGTCGAGTTTCACAGGATCCATGGCAAGTTGGCCAGGTTTAATGATCATACCAAGGTATTCCACTTCTTGGGCCGCAAACATGCACTTTTCGAGTTTGAGGTGTAAGTCCAGCTTACTCATATGCTGGAGAACTCATTTAATGTAGGTTTCGTGAGTGACGGCATCAGGGGAAAAGATAAGAAGATTGTCCATATAGATTACTAGCCAACCTTCAGTGATCATGTCCCTAAAGGAGTCATCCATAAAATGCTGAAATATTGCAGGAGAATTTGAAAGCCCAAAGAACATGACTGTGGGTTCGAACAACCCCTTATGGGTGATGAAGGCGGCCTTCCATTGATGTCTGTCCTTGATCTGTACATTGTTATAGCCCCATCAGATATTGAATTTGGTGAACAACTTGGCGTCGTGTAGCTTGTCCATGAGGTCCAAGATCAAGGGTAGCGGGTAGGCATCACGAACAGTATGTTCGTTGACATAGCGATAGTCTTGGCAAGGTCGGAGTTTGCCATCCTTCTTCTTGACGAAAAAGAAGGAAGATGCCTGTAGAGAGTTAGATGGTCGGATTTTCCCGGATTTTAAATTCTCCTCTAGGAAATCCTCAGTGGCTTTCTGTTCTTCGGGGTTCAGGGAGTATACCTTCCCTATTTTAGGGACGAAGGAGTTGTCTAGGTTGATCTCATGGTTGTAGGGTCTAGATGGGGGTATATGTTCAGTAGCTTCTTTGAAGAAAACTGACGCAAAGTCATTATACTCCAGGGGTAGCATAGTTTTGGGTTTAGACTTCTCCGCTTCTGCCACTAATTTAGTAGCGGTGGTAAGTTTGGCAATGTAAGGGCATCCTAGGGATGAGAACTTGTTCCCATATTGAGTGATTCGATGTAAGTGTCAATTGATGAGGGCATGTCGGACATATTAATCTTGGTCTTGGTGTTTCAAGAACAAATAAAGGTATTGGTCGATGACTGTATGCACATAGCGATGCTTTGGCGGAGGTGGGGTTGTGGGTTCATTGACAGGGAATTGGTTAAGGGGAAATCGACCAATAAGGGTTTCTTAGTATAGCTTTCTTGATTCATCAGTGGACTCTTCAAGGGTAAGCATATTTTTCAACCAGTCGATCACGGGGTTGACTTGTTGTAGCCAGGGGAGATCTAGAATAACATTGTTGTTTCCACAAGTTAGTATGTGGAACATTACCAAGTTACAGATTCCGTTGATGGACATGAAGAGGGTGCATGAGTGGGTTATCTTCCCATTGGCATTTTGGGAAGAGTCGGCATTTCAAGCGAAAAAGGGTCATTTCAGTTTTTTAGTAGGAATTTTGTATTGTTGGACAAAGTGTCAGTCGATGCAGTTGATCTGTGCTCTGCTGTCAACTAGGGCAGTGGTTTCAATGATTTTCATCAATGGTATGAACACGATTTCCATGGGAATTTGCATAGTGTTTGAAGATCATATCATTACACTTTTGATGGAAGGGGAACTAGACGTCATACTATTTCCCCATTTCAAAAATCTATAACCGAAATGTCCTTGTTGTCTTCTTCATCGTCATCAACTTCCATTAGGTCTGGTAACTTTTCCTCTTTTCCTTTCCCTACCTTTCTCATGTTCTTCGGCTTTTCTATGGGAGTCATGGCAAAGGAAGGGCATGCTGAGCTTACGTGACCAGGTTTCTGGCATCTGAAATAAAGCTTCTTTTCCATACACTGCTTCCTTTCTTCCAGGGTTAACTTCCCAATTTGTACGGCATCTACGTCCATAGCATTGGGATCTTTTGCCTCTTTAGGTTTTGCCGGGGTGAAATGATGGTAGGTCCCTCTCAATGTCCTTCATTTTTCTATCTCTTTGATGTGCTCCCATTGGGTACTGAAGTATGCCACTTTATCATACCAGGCAGCAATGGTGATGAGCTTGTGGTCCATGGTGATGATTTGTCTCATGAGCCAGGTAGGGAGCCCCAAGGAGTAGTACCCTATAAGGACGTTATCATCTTGGATCTGGGAGAGGGCTATCTTGTTCTTGAATTCCAAGGTATAAGTGTCAAGAGGTAGTTTCTTAGACACCTTGGTCATGGAAAGCCAAGCAATGGCATTTGCGATGGTATCGGAGGTTTTGAAAGCTTTGTCGAATTCAGTAATGAAACCTGTAAAAGTCCTGAGATTCACTTGGGCACCGGAGATGGCCTTGATACGGAAAGTAGTCACCCAGTCTACTGCTGTCCCTTTGGTCATATAAGAAAGGGCAAAAACAATTTGCTTGGAATTGGTATCATATACGGTGTTGTTCATGTGGAGGTATAACTGGACTGAGTTGATCCAGTTAGTGGCAGTGGTGGGGGACCTGTCATAGTGATCAGGTACAGCGATATGGAGTTCAGTGGGTTTACTAGAGTGTGACATAGTGGGAAACAAAGTTAATGATGGTGGCAGCGGTGGGAGATGTGAGGTACTGGGAAGTGGTTGGACAGGGAACAAGGGTTGCTGGGTAGCTATGGGTGTTGGCGACAGTGGAGTGGGTATTCGCGGGAGGTATAACAATGCAGAGAGACTATGTGAGAGATCACAGATGGGATCCGCAACTCTAAACCTGGGATCAAGGGTGATGTTTAAATCATCAGACTCGGCAGAGGACTCGTTGGACTCAGGGGTGGGTTCTGGATCAGAGAGCTCCTTGTTGCTGATGCTGTCACAGAAGGCTTTCCACCAGCTGGAGTTGTCAGCGGATATGGTGGGAGACTATAACGGAGATAGCTCCTAAGATACATTAGATCTTTTGTTATGCTTGACCCAGATAGGGGCGAGTGTAGACTCAAAAGCAAAGAGTTCCTATGGTGAATGACGGGTTGCTGATTGGTTTGTCGGTGACAAGGGTCGAAGGTTCGAACGATAGTTCAATGAGGAAGGGCCACATCTAATAGCGGCATGTAGGGACAATGACAATGTTCACTTAGAGCAGAATGAAGACTCGCAGTGGGGACAATGGAAGGTAGATTGAGTAGATCTAATGTGAGGAACACGGTAGTCTACTGGATGACTTATATATGAAAAATGGAGACTGAGTGACTAAGCGGTGGAATAGAATGGAAATGGAAAGAACACTTAGTCACTGGAAAGGTGCAGGGCACGGGAGAAGTAAGAAGACTGATACGGGAAAATGGAAGCCCCAGGATATGGGGTACGGAAGGCATCAGTGGGGAAATGAAAAGGAAGCCCTGGGGTACGGGGCATGGAACGGAAAGGAAGCCCTGGGATACAGGGCATGGAGCAGAAAGGAAGCCCTGGGGTACAGGGCACGGAACAGAAAGGAAGCCCCAGCGGTACAGGGCACGGAACAAAGGAAGCCCTAGGGTACAGGGTATAGAACAGAAGCACTAAAGGAGAAGATCAGATTGGGGAAGCTCCCAGAACGATCAAGGCTAAAAGTACAAAAGAATAAATGGAGTGTGGCTCTGTAAAGAAGAAGAAACATAGATGGAAAAAGGAAAAGAAGAGTCGTAACATGGATGCCATTGCTAATAGAGGTGAGGTTATCGGTAGAAAGGTCAGGGGATCTGTGAAGACCTGGCAATGGAGATATGGTAACATTATCCCACCAGACTCCAGAAGAGAGATATCCCAAAGGTATGATGGGCAAGGGGACGAGGTGAGATAACAATAGACAAGAAATATCATTGACAAGGGGAAGAGGGGAAGAGATGAATAACAAAGGAGAAGAAATGGAAGTCATGGCTAGTATGAAGAAAAGAAGATGAGAGGAGATGAGAGTACATGGTTAAGAGACAATGGAGGGAAAAGTGGATGGGTAATGTTTCTTATAATTCTGGAGGGTGAACTGTGAATATTTAAGGTCCCATTCAGAGACCTATGAGTTATCTTCTATGAAATATCCTTTTCAACAGATCAGGAAGAAATAATTCCTTATGGTTTCCCTATGCTGCAGAATTTTCTCTATTTCAAATTCTTCTTCCCTGTCTATTAACTCTAGAGAAGGTGTGGGAAAGTTCCACCTGTGTATTTGATTTTCATGGTATAGGGTAAGAAGTGTGGCATGAAACATGGAGTGGATCTTTCATATTTTTGGAAGCCACAGCTAATAGGTGAGAGGGAATAGAACCTTGGTAATAACAAATAGCCCTTTATGTTTCATGGCAAACTTAGAGTTGGTGATAGATCATTTGAGGTTTTTGACTTCAAGCCAAACATGGTCACCTCTTTTGAATGGAGTAAAGGTTTTTCTAAAGTGGGAGTTTATGACCTGTTAGGCAAGGTCATGCATGGCTAGTGCTTCTTCACATGCATCGGAGAGTTCTTTTAGTCAGGTTTTAATGTTGGGGATTACCAAAGGAAGGGCACAGGGTTCATATCCCATTATGAGACAGAATGGAGATTGCCATGTGACTGAATGAGGACAGTGGTTATGGGTGAACTCTGCATGAAGCACAGAGTCTGCCCAGGTCATAGAGTGATTACTGCAAAAGATGTGGAGATAAGTCTCAGTCTCCTAATTAACCCATTTTATCTCTTTGTCTGTTTGAGGGTGGTAAGCCATGGAGAGAGAGAGGTCATACTTTAGGAGTTTCCCTAGTTTCTTGGCAAATGAGGATACAAACTAAGGTCCACAATTGAAAATGATTTTATCATAGAGTCCAAATTGGAGATAGACTTTGTGGAAAAAGAGAGTGGTGATACCCTCTATGGTAGTAGTAGATTTTGTTGGGCAAAGAATTATTCCCTTAATAAGCCCATGGTCAACCATGACCAAAAGAGTATTAAAACTGGAGAAAAGCAGAAGACTGGTGATAAGGTCACAGGAAAGCTGCTGGAAGAGACAGGAGGCCTGGGAGGGAATGCCAGAGAGGAGAGGGGAGATGGGGTAGGTATTAGCTTTATTTTGCTGACAAACAGCATATCCCTCTATATAGGAGCAGATGAAGGAAGTGAGACCTGGTCACCAAAACTTGGCTGAAACCAATTGATGAGTCTTCAGGAAGCTGAGATGACTGGCAAAGGGATGGTTGTGGCACTGGGAGACAATATCACAGCAGAGGGAGCTAGAGAGAGGGTTATAGATATACCCATGATAGAGAAGAACACCAGTGAAGAATTGCCAATTAGCCAGGTGGGAGCACAAAGCCAAGGGAATATCAGAGATGGATTGGAGAGTTTTGAGGACTAAGGGGTCTCTGGATGAGGCAGCAGAGATGCTAGAGTAGAGGACAATGTTGATTTGGTGGATAAATAGAGAGGAGGGAAGGAGGGTAATGCCAGAGTTATCGGTAGAGTCACTCAGGAGAAGATCAGGCCAATGCAAGAGAGTGTCAGAACTAGCAAGGAGTTTTCCTAGGATGTGGACCATTTGCAGGTCAAGGTCAGCAAGGTCTAGGAGCCAATGAGCTTGGTGGTAATTGAGATTCTGGGGGAAATAAAAGAAGGTAAGGTTTTTATGGTTAGTGAAGACCTGCATAGGGTAAGTAGTATCACATAAATAATGGCACCAAGTCTTGAGAGTACAAAGTATGGCAAGTAGCTTGTGGTCATAGATGTTGTAATTTCATTCTGCAGGGGAGAATAATTGGGACAGGTAAAAGCAAGGGTGTCAATTACCATTGGCATTAGTCTGTAGGAGAATTGTGTCAGAGGCAAATTTTAATATGTTAGTAGTAATGGCAAAGGATGTGGAGAGGTCCAGAAGTTGAAGGACCAGATGTGCAAGGAAAAGTTATTTTAGAAGGTCAAAGGCTTCTTAACAAGAGGGCATCCACTTCCAGGGGCAAGTTTTCTTGGTGAGATCAAGGAGAGATCAGGTAACATTTGAGTAGTCAAGGATAAACCTCCTGTAGAAGTTAGCAAATCCAAGAAATGAGTAAACATCTTTGACTTTAGCCATTGTTGGCCATTTGGCTATGCCTTCTAGTTTGACCAGGTCCATGGCAAGATGGCCTGGCCAGATAATCATATCTAAATATTCAACTTCCATTGTTGCAAAAGTACATTCCTCAAGTTTGAGATAAAGATCTAATTCTTCCATGTGCTGAAGGATGTGTTTAGTATGCTCCTCATGGGTAGTGGCATCAGGGGAGAAAATCAGAAGATCATCCATATAAATGACTAACCATCCTTTGACAATCATATCTCTGAAAGAGTCATTTATAAATCATTGGAAGGTGGCTAGGAAGTTAGATAACCCAAAGAACATGATGGTCAGTTCAAATAAACCCTTATGAGTGATAAATACCACTTTCCATTGATGTCCATTCTTGATTCAGACATTATTATATCCCCATCATATATTAAACTTGGTGAACACCTTTGCCTCTTGTAACTTGTCCATAAGATCTGAGATAAGAGGGAGGGGGTAGGCATCCCATATGGTGTGTTCATTTACATAATGGTAGTCTTGACAAGGGCACAATTTCCCATCCTTTTTCTTGACAAAGAAGAAGGGGGAAGCTTGAGAGAAGTTTAAAGGGTAGATCTTTCCCGATACTAGGTTTTTACCAAGGAAATCCTTGGTAGCTTTCTGTTCTTTGGGGGTAAGGGGGTAAACCTTCCTGATCTTTAGAACAAAGGAATCATCAAGGATGATCTTGTGATCATAGGGTCTGGACAGAGGGACATGATCAGTAGCTTGTTTCAAGAAGATAGAGGTAAATTGGGTGTATTCTGGGGGAAGCATTGCTTTAGGCTTTGTCTTCTCTGCTTCAGCCATGAGTTCAGTGGCCATGGTAAGTTTTGCTACATAAGGATGTCCTAATGGGGAGAAATGGTTGCTGAAATGCATAATCTGGTAAATGTGTCGATTTTGAAGAGTTTGGTTGACGAATTAATCTTTACTTTTGTGTTGTAAATAAGAATGATAATGATGATCTGTGACTTTGTTAACATAGTGGTGTTTCAGAGGGGATGAATCTGGAGGTCATAAGATATAGTAAGCATTGTATCGTTTCAACCCATTAGGTGTTTCTCATAGAGTTTCTTGGATTCATTAGTAGATTTCTGTAGTGTCAATATCTGTTGAGCCCAGTTGATGGTGGGGTTGGCTTTCTTGAGCCATGGCAGCCCAAGGACGACATTCTTATCCCTGCAGGTGAGGATATGAAATAGCATGGAATGGCATGGAATGGCAGATCCCATTTACAAAGATGAAAAGGGTACAAGAGTGGGTTACTTTCCCATTAGCATTGCAAGAGAAGTCAGTGTTTTGGGCAAAGAAGGATTGAGCAAGCTTCTGGAGGGATAGCCAGTGGCATTGAGTGAAATGTCAGTCTAGACAGTTAATCTGGGTGCTACTGTCTATGAGAGTAGCAGTAGTGATAACTTTTATAGAATGTGTGAGTATGATCTAAACAGGGATATGCATATTGGTGGAGGATTGTATAGTTACACTTTCAATGGGAGGGAAAACCTGTATCAAAGGGATTTCCCACTTTAAAAATCCAGATTAGCCATGTCTTTTTTCTCTTCTTTGTCATTCTCTGTGTCTATCAAGTTGGGAACCTTATTCTCCTTGTTAACCTTCTGGACTTGCTTCTCCTTTCATACAGGGATAAGAGTGAAGTTAGGGCAAGCAATGCTAAGGTGCCTGGGTTTTCAATATCTGAAACAGAGTTTTTTCTCGATACACCACTTCTTTCCCTTAGGGGTAAGTTTCCTAACACATATGGCATCTATATTCATTACATTCAGGTCATGAGAAGGGTCTCTTGGTTTGGTTGGGGTGAAATGGTGGTAGATTCCATGGGTATTGTGACATTTCTCAATCTCTTTGGCATGATCTCACTGTGTATTGAAATATGTCACTTTTTTGTATTATTCAGTAACCATGGCCAGCTTCTTATCCATAGTAATGATACAGTACATGAGCTAGGTTGGTAGGCCTGCCAAGTAATAGCCAATAAGAATATTGTCATCAGTAATCTGAGAGAGAGTAACCTTGTTTTTGAATTTGAGGATATAAGTATCCAAGGAAAGTTTCTTTGAGATCTCCATGGTGAAAAGCTATGCAATGGCATTGGCAATGGTATTGATAATTTTAAAGGCTTTGTTGAAAGCTAAGATGAAATCAGAGAATGTTCCTAATGTCATGTGGATGCCAGGAATAGCTCTAATGCAGAACATTATTGCCTAGTCAACAGCTGTCCCCTTTGTCATGTAGGACAGGGCAAACACTATTCTCTTACTGTTGTTATTATAGACATCCTGGTTCATATGAAGGTACAACTAGACCAAGTTGATTCAGTTGAAAGTGGTGATGAGGGTGCTGTTATAGTGCTCCAGTACTGCAATGCAAAGTTCCATGGGTTTGTGGTAGGATATAGTTGGGAATGAAAATCAGGATGGTAGCAATGGTGGAAGGTGTGAAGAACTGGGGATGGGATGAATGGGGAAGTGGGGTGGCTAAGTATTGATTGGTGTTGGCAAAGGTGGGATAGCAATGCAGGAAAGGTGAAGCACTGTGGAGAGATTGTGGGAAAGATCAAGAATAGAGTCCAGGGCCCTAAAGGTTGGATCTAGGCTAATGTTTAGATCAATGTTGAACTTAGGAATAGTATCAGAGTGTGGTTCAGGGATACTAAGATCATGGTTGGAGAGCTCTTTGTTGTTGGTGCTATCATGGAAGGTGCTCCACCAGTTGTAGTTACTAGAGAATAATATAATGGAAGACTATAGTGAAGATAGCTCCTGTAGATACATTAGATCTTTTGTTATACTTAACCTGGGTAGGGATGAGTGTAGACTCAAAGGGCTAGGCAAGGGATACCCTATGGTACAGGGTCAAAGATTCAAGCTAGACTCGACAAAGGAATACCTTGTGGTGCAAGGTCAAAAGTTCAAGCAAAGGCTCAATAAGGGTGACCAATATGTAAAGAAGGCCCATAGGGGACAAGGGCAGTATTCACTTAGGAGTAGAACAAAGACTCATGGGAAAAGAACAAATAGAAGTTAGATTGAGTAGATCTAATATGAGGAACATAATAGTCTATGAGAAGGTTTATATAGTGACTCAAAAAACTGTCTGTATATTTGGTCATTTTTCACTAAATGCAATAACCCCCAATAATCCCTAATTCCTACCCTAAACTATGAGTGTATGAAATCAAGTATCTACTCCTGGCTTTCTATGGGCACAAGAGTCAAGAGATTTGAATAGGATTTGAGGAAATGGCAGCCATTTCAAAATGATAACTCATATAGACAGTTTTTTGACTTTAAGTTTTAATTACATATATTGGACCCTAGCATGCTGTAATATGGTTACATATATTTGATAAGGGTTCTATTATGTTACCTTTATGTAACTGAGGGTCAGATAGCATATATAAACCCCACCATTCCATGTTCATCTTCCCACCTTTACCATAAAATCCATTTCTACCTCTCAAAGAAATAATATCATCTCTCTCTCCTCTCTTGGTCTTTCCTCTAGGAAATTTTTTTCCCAAACTGGCCTAGGAAAGTCTACTATATGCCAGGTTCTTCAGAAACTCCAGCCAGAGAAGACTAGGCTTCATGGTGGCCATCCATCAAAGCTTACTCCTACCAATAAGAGGGCTATTATTCAGCAAATTATTACTAGCAAGGCCAAGAATGCTGTTCATGCTTCTCAATACATCAATTCCATCATTGATGCTCTGGTCTGCCCTCAGACTATAAGAAATACTCTCAAGGAAGCTTCATTAAAGGCTGTGGTAAAGAAGAAAAAGCCCCTACTATCCAGTGATCACAAAAAGAGAAGATTAGCCTTTGTTCTCAAGTACCAGCATTGGACTGTGGAGGACTGGAAGAGAGTTATATGGTCAGATGAAACCAAAATCAATAGAATTGGGTCAGATGGGCAAGAGTATGTGTGAAAAAAGAAGGGACAAGGGCTAATTGCTAGAGAGGTCAAAGATATAGTCAAGTTTAGAGGAGGTTCACTGATGGTATGGGGCTGCATAGGGTAGAATGGAGTAGGGGTTTTGAGTGAGGTGGAAGGGAGAATGGATGCTGAACAGTATGTGGCCATTTTAGAGCAGGGGTTGCCGCAAAGTATGGAGAAATCTGGAATTCCAGAAGATAACATTATCTTTCAACAAGATAATGACCCCAAGCACATCTCTAGGAGAGCCCAAAGATAGTTTGAAGAGTAGGGAATCAAGCTTCTGGACTGGCCTGCACAGTCTCCAGACCTTAACCCCATTGAATATACTTGGAATCATCTCAAGAGATGCCTCTCAGCTTATGAGAGTGCTCCTACAGGAGTTTATCAATTGTGGGAAAGGGTAGTAGAGGAATGGGCAAGATTGATGAGGAGCAGTGTCAGAAATGGATAGAAAGCATGCCTAGAAGGATTGAAGCAGTTATCAAGGCCAAAGGAGCTCATACCAAGTACTAGATACCCAGCTTTATATAAAATCAAAAAACTGTCCATATGAGTTACCATTTTGAAATGGCTGCCATTTTCTCAAATCCTATTCAAATCCCTTGACCCTTGTGCCCATAGAAAGCCAGGAGTAGGTACTTGATTTCATACACTCATAGTTTAGGGCAGAAATTAGGGATTATTGGGAGTTATTACATTTAGTGAAAAATGACCAAACATACAGACAGTTTTTTGAGCCACTATATACATGAATGAAATGAAGATGACTAAGCAGTGGAAATGAATTGAAATGGAAAGAATACTTAGTCACTGTAAGGACACAGGGTACAGGGCACAGGATATGGGATAAAGGGTGCACAGGACTAGGTGTGGGCATAGGGTGTAAAAGAAGAACCTATGATATAAAGGAAGAAAGGGGAAAATAACTAAGGCATGGGAGTGTTCAATCATGTGACCTTGTAGAGTAAGGGATTTTCATAGAGAAGCAGAGTTAAGCATAGCAAAGATGAAGAAAAAAAGAGTTATAATAATGATATGGGGTTATATGGCTTGGGAGGGAATTGGTTTTGCTACCAAGATTGATGGTAGAATGGATGGAGACCTCTATCTTCAAATTTTGAAGGATGAACTCCAACAAACCCTGGAGTATTATGGTCTCAATCCTCCTAATATTATCTTTCAGCAGGATAATAATCCCAAGGACACCTGCAGGCTGGTCAAGAATTGGCTAGAGGAATAGGAATTCAATACTATGGTATGGCCTACATAACCCCCTGACCTAAACTCTATTGAACATCTCTGGGGTTGTCTCAAGAGAATGCTTGCAGAGCATGAAAATCCCCCTAGTGAAATTCATGAATTGTGGAAAAGGGTTCAAGTGAAATGGGATAGGATACCAGTTGAGAAGTGTCAGAAGTTGATTGAAAGTATGCCTAGAAGGGTTCAAGCAGTGCTTAAAGCCAAAGGAGGCTATACCAAGTACTGATAATGTTCAAATACCCTTTTTCATTCAAAAGCTCAAAAACTCTTTCCATGGTATTACTGTTTTGAATTGACTATATCTCTATAGCCTGTGAACCAAATCACATGACCTAGGGAGCGATCCTGTAGCCAAGAGTATGTACTATTTATAACTCCACCAAAGCTAAGTGAAATTCCCATGCTGTCTGGCAGTATACTTCATATACTGCATTGGTGGCCAACATGGAAAGGGTTTTTGAGGTCACTGTACATGGACCTGGCACAAAGAGCTTCAGGACTCATCCTTGTGCAATGTTCTTCTAGATGAGCTCAACAGTTTGTTCATGGAGGCTGGATCTAGCTCAGTTGACTCAGTGATAATAAATACTATTTCTCTTTTGCTTACTTTAGTGCTTGCATCTAGTTCTAGTGAAGCCATTTCAGAGTGAACCATTGCACTTCTTCAGTGTGCAGAAGAAGACATTCAGCTGGGTGCAGAAGCTATTATACAACCTGGCAATGTTGCCTATGAACAAAGAGCACAGACACATGACATAGCTGCCACTTGTTAAAGCACATTTTATATTAATCTTGCTGCTCTCTGCAAGCTCTTCCATTCTGCAGAGGACATCAATGCTCTACTTTCTTGTGCCATGTTTATTAATGCACTCCCTCCAAAAGTGTATGTTCTATTCATGAATATCAAGTACCAGCAACACTGAGCTAATGTTACATTCTCAGAGAACAAGGACTTAAATAACAAGTATTCATGACTGCTCTTTTAATAAGACCATCAACTCACTCTTATGCTTGAGAGCATCTTGGGGAATGTAATCCTCACTGATCCATCAGACTATGGTGTTGATCTTGCAGTTAGCAAGATTTTCCCTAGTCACAAGCCAAGTGTGAACAAATGGGTGCAATTGTAGCATCCAAATGCTCAGTGGCTTACATGTGGAATCAGAGACCAACACTCACAAGTAGTGTACTTTAACCTGCTCAATGGGGAACTTAGAATGGATGGACAACCATTTGGTGAATTACCAGAAGCAATTATGGACTTTCCAGAATGCAAACAAATTTTCTGTGATGTGTGTACATTGTCTCTGACATCAACAAGTATCCCTAACTGTTATTTGCAGCAAGGCTTCTTTGTCATACCATTCAATCTCCCAGGAATGGACTTCACAACCCTATCCATAACATCAAAACACAAGGTACATGTACTCCATGTAAAATAATCATGGTGGTTCAAATATACATAGGTATACTTTTCACCATGAGGTAATGATCTGGTGGTTCAAGCATAGTGCAATCATGCAAATGACATCCTCAAGCTGATTCCTTTGAGAATACTGGAGAAAGACCTTCTGCCAATGCTCATCAATGGTCATATTCACTGGTTAAATCTGTCTACAAAGCTGCTCAAGATATGTCCTCTTGGACATCTCTGGGAAGAATCATTAGAGAACTGGAGGATTAACTGTGTATCTGGACAATATCATATGTATAAAGATCATGAGACCCTTATCAACATCCAGGGCCTGACCTGGGCAATGATTATGAAGTGTTTCTGGGATGTCAACGTCAAGGACATGTTCAATAATTTCCTGATTACTATGTCCTCCATTGACTCTCCCCACCACAAACTAATGCTATAATTGTCTGTTGCATTGCCTCTCTATGGCTTATCATTTTTTGTCAATGAGAAGGGAGAGCTGGAGTCTCATGATTCCAAGAACATGGTTTATAACAAGAATCAATATATTGGGGCACTGTTTGGTTTAGAGAGTCTTGTTCTCTGACCAAAAACTCATCTTTCAGAGAAACTTATTCCCAGATATATTCTCATACCAGATGTTTTCCCCAGAAGGTGTAATAATTATTGGGTCTGGGTTGACCACGACATCCAGGATGACAAATCTACTGGACCTAATAGACCATTATACCATACCTATAATGTGGATACCAAATTGGGTTGCTTAATAGGGAATGGCAGATTGACAAGCATGGAATATCTTGCCTATCTGCATACTGTGACCAGCTCTCATACAGTGACTCACAAAATTGTCCCAATGTTTTGCACATTTTGATTGTTTATGGAATATATCTAGAGCACAAACAGATATAAACAAAGTGTTGGTGTATAAATGGAGCTACCCACCCTGGGCTATGTGCCCAAAAAGGAACTATGTAATTCAGATCAGTAACCATGGAGATATATGCAATTCAAAACTGATACTCATTAGGACAATTATGTGAGTATATATTTGATATATTAGAATCTGATGCTCCACTGTTGCTATGGCAACAAATCATCTACTGATTGTTAATATGGTAATGTTATATGTCATAGGGCCTAAGTCCAGCTATTTAACCAAGAGTTATATTCTCAAAACTCCACAATTCAACAATATACCCTATCTTCTCTGCTTAGAAGGAAAATATCCTTTCTTTTACCTCCAATGGTCTTTCTGTCAGGCAGATTGCCTCCAGAGCTGGTGTTGGCAGATATACTACATCCAGGGTACTTCAGGATATCCTTCCCAATAGATTGGTCCCTTCTTCTGGACATCTCTCAAAGCTTTCTACTTGCTCTCAGCAGGCTATTATTACTCAGATTACTACTGGCAAGGCTTCTAATGCTGTTCAAGCCACCAAAAACATCAACACCATTATCTCCAACCCAGTTTTCTCAGAAATAGTGAGAAGAGTTCTTAGGAAGAAATCATTTAAGGCTGTTGTGAAGAAAAAAAAGCCATTGCTTAGTGCAATGCATAGGAGAAAGTACTTGAACTTTGCTATGAAGTACAAAGAGTGGACTGTGGAGGATTGGAAAAGGGTAATCTGGTCAGATGAGACTAAAATCAATAGAATTGCCTCAGATGGAAGATAGTGGGTGTGGAAAAAGGCTGAAAAGAGATTAATTGAGAGGAAGGTCCAGAGCACAGTTAAATTTGGTGGGAGAAACATTATAGTATGGGGCTGTATGGGTTGGGAGAGTGTGGGGAGACTTGCAGAGGTTGAGGGGAGAATGAATACTGAGCAGTATGTGGACATTTTAGAGAACAACTTACTACCCAGCATAAAGGAGAGTGGAATTTCTCTAGAGAATATCATTTTTCAACAGGACAATGATCCCAAGCACATCTCTAAAAGGGCCAAGGAATGGATGGAGAACAATAATATCACTCTCCTAGACTGGCCTCCACAGTCTCCAGACCTCAATCCAATTGAATACCTCTGGTATCACATTAAGAAAGAACTTTGCCAGTATTCAACACAGGCCAAGGAAATCTGGGAAATATGGGATAGAGTTATAAAGGTGTGGGGAGAGATAGACCCAGAAGTGTGTCAGGAGTTGATTGAAAGTATGCCTAGAAGGATTGGAGCAGTTATCAAGGCCAAGGGGGGTCATACCAAGTACTGAAACTACATTTACTATATTTTTGAGACATACTCACATAATTGTCCCAATGAGTATCAGTTTTGAATTGCATATATCTCCATGGTTACTGATCTGAATTACATAGTTCCTTTTTGGGCACATAGCCCAGGGTGGG